>CM033642.1:84668625-84746100 GCA_019512145.1 Engystomops pustulosus | reverse complement strand
ACCGATAGGGCCGCGTATGGTGGTTAGGGTATGTGCGCCCCCCTCGGCCCCCCCACTTGAATGGGGGGGGGGGGTGGGCCCTCTAGACCCACCTTGATGCCGGCCCTGGCGGGTACTCTCTAAGCAGACATATTATGATCCATATAGCTCTGTGAGCTCAAATTTGGTTAGATTATCAGGGTACATGTTTATATACACTATTATTTAGCTTCTGAACATACTAGTATCTGACACATAGAAAGAGATAAGACAGATCACAGATGATGATATCTATCAGATGCCTATTGCACATAGTAACACGAGTCAGCTCCTACATCTCTGCTATTCCCAACAGAAAGATCAACTCTGCCTTCCTCCCCAGATAAAGAACTTCATCTGCCAATAGCTTTATAACTCTCACACTGCTGCTGCGGAGGAGTGTTCTTATCAGTTGTGAGCTCCGTCCTGGACTCCTGGGTGGTGGGGCCATGACGGGGCTAGAGGCAGGAGCAAGGAGAGAGAGAGCGAGAACGAAATCTTAGCAGCACGGCCGTTCACACAGAAATCCAGATGGCCACTGCCCCCAAGTCAGAAGTTACAGGGTCGTGTCTAGGCGACACCGAAATTGTGTACACCAGGACTGATAGAGACAGGTTTGACTATATGTTAAATGCTGCATTTTTGTTAATATGTTAATATAGAGAATGTGTTATTGTTATCCAGAGTACATTTAAGAAACTGGCTTGTAGGAATACCCTTTAACAGGTTATTAACACCAACAATTGGAGCTCACATGAGGGTGTTTACACGCGGGGTCCGGTGTTTCGTTGCAGCCGACAGCATCTCAGCTCTGGTTACGAGCTGAACCAGTATCAGCTCAGCGATGTATATATCCTTCACGGAGTAGAAGGTAGTAGAAACAGTGTTACATTAGTAAGCTTGAATTTGCAACTAGAGATGGGCAATCGATTCTAATGATTCTAACTTCGGTTACAATTTCAGGAAAATTCGATTCACCACACAAGCCGAAGTTTATGCTGATTCGCGGGACGAAGTGTTTTTTTTCCCTCATGTTTCTGTAAAATGGGCGCGATAACAACGGTTAATGGGGCAGAAAATCTGGGAAGGAGAAAGAAACCCCTAGATTACATCTGTCACACAGCCCTATCTCAGCACTTCACACTTCATGTGTAGCATCCAGTTGCTGCTATTGACTGTGCGTCTGCTGCAATCCCTCGCTGTTCTCTAAGGGGATCTGAATACCCAAATAGCAGTTCTATTAGGGACCAAAATCGAATAGGAAGAAATCTGTTTGACTTCATGCATCTGCAGTATTGAGCTGTCAGTTTGTGGGGTATCTGTATATAAAGCACATTGCATACTTTTGGGGGCCTAGTTTACAGCCAGATTACGTGTGAATCCACGTAGTTTTATACAGTGATTTTCACTGAAATTACACTGTCAGTTGTGGGTTCTCTTTAAGCACATTGCAATACCTTTGGGGGCTCTAGTTTACACGCCAGATTACGTGTCAAATCCACGTATTCCAAAAGGGTGACTTTTTTCTGCTGCTGAGAGGAAGGAACAATGGCATACTAAGAGAAATACTGAGCACACAGTTGGCTGCTGCGTATGTGCGCCATTGTCCATCCTCTGTCGGTCTGATCGGGGGATTCCTGGCACGTGTTGCTCACGTACTATACCACGGCTGCTGTGGGGAGCTGGGGGGGTAGGAGCAGTAGCAGTTCCATCAACAGTCGCTTAAGTCTGGATTCCTTAATGAGCAATTCCTTCAACCACCAGTGAGGAGGGTAGCCGCCCCAGCAGGACATGAAGCAGACCCTGCACCAGCAGGTGGTGTGGCCTACTTGGACAGCACTTTTACCACCTGTAGGTAGAGGATCCCATGGACTACTGGGCAGCCAAAACTTGATGCGTGGCCGCAACTTGCAGTAGAGAAGCTGTCCGCACTGCCAGTAGTGTGGCATCAGAGCGGGTGGTGTCCAGTGCGACGGGGGCCATCGTACCCCCAGAAGAACCCACTGTCCACCCGAATGTGGAGAGACTGACCTTTGTCAAGAGGAATCAGGCTTGGATCGCGCCAGGATTTCCACTCACAATGCATCAGATTAGATCACCATGACGCCTTCCTCCAAAACGTTGAGAAATGAGTCGGTTCTAACTACCTGCCTTAGCCACTATTCTGATCTGCCACCGCCTGATGCCACACATCTGCTGCTAGTTGCACCATCTGCCTCCCTACCATCTTACCAGGGACTGAATTGTCCGCCACCTCCACACTATATCATGGTGCCACTCTGCAGGCTCCTGCTGCTTCTGATGCCACCTTCACACTATATCATTGTGCCACTCTGCAGGCTACTGATGCCACCAACGCCACTATATCATTGTGCCACTGCTGCAGGCTCCTGTGCTTTGATTCTCTGCACCCTTCAAACTATATCAATATTGTGCCACTCTGCAGGCTCCTGCTGCTACTGATGCCACCTTCACACTATATCATTGTGCCAACTCTGTGGGGTCTCCTGCTGCTTCTGATCTGCCACCAACCAAACCTATTATCATTGTGCCACTCTGCAGGCTCCGCGCTGATGCCACCACCACACTATATCATTGTGCCACTCTGCAGGCTCCTGCTGTTTCTGATGCCACCTTCACACCTATATCATTGTGCCACTCTGCAGGCTCCTGCTGCACCTCTTCACAAACTATATCATTGTGTCCACTCTGCCGGCTCCTGCTGCTTCTGATGCCACCTTCACACTATATCATTGTGCACTCTGCAGGCTACTGATGCCACCAACGCACTCATATTCATGTGCCACTCTGCAGGCTCCTGCTGCTTCTGATGCCACCAACACACTATTCATTGGTCTACGGTCCACGGCCTTCACTGCCCTGCTCGCTGTAACTGATGCCACCACACACGCCCTATCTCATGTTGTGCCACTCTGCAGGCTCTGCTGTATGTCTGCTGTCAACTCATTGCACAGTCTTATCATCATTCCTCTGTGCCAGCCGATTCCCTCATTGCCTCTCGGGCCTTCTGCTGCTGCCTATTGCTCTTGTTGATCACCAACAACACCGTATTTCTTGTGCCACTCAGTGTTAAAAAGGGTTGCACTCTGGTGGTTTATAGGCGATCTGGGCCCTCAGCTTCAGTCCTTTCGAGATCTGGCACAGACATTACCTTGGCAGGCTGCGTTCCCGCTCGCTTATTGGTTTGGGGAAAATGGCCTATGGAACGTGCACATGAAGTGAAGAGTGAAGCGATTCTAAGAGCCGCGGCTGTCATGTTGCGTGTCATACTAAAACACAGCATTGTTTGAAGACCAAACCACGCTCCCTATGCTATTTAAGCATGGCACAATGTCTCACAACACCCTACGGCTCCCTGAAGCCAGAAATGCCTGTTTTTTAAACGTGATTCGTTTTGAAGCGATTCAGTCGAATCGAATTATTGTCGAAAAATTCGGCGAATCGATTCGAAACGAATTTTAACAAATTCGCCCCATCTCTATTTGCAACTCTATTTAGCCCTGAATAAAAACATGTACCATTTTTATACACAATTCCATTATTTGTTATAGAGTATTTGCTTTTTGCAAACGATTCATCAAGCTAATTCCATAGAAAAGAAAATTTGTGACATCATTAAGCAAATTGCTTCTACAGATGGTAGTAAGATTTAGTTTTTTCCCTTTCCTTTTCTCTAGGAAAAAATATAGTACATATAATGCTAAATCAGATAATAATGACATTATATAACAACCTGACAGAATATAACTAACAAGAGACCATGAAAATGTAACACCATAGGACAACGGCTATAGGGGCATGAGTAATGACAACTGTTTGAAATATTGTTGGTTGAATATCACATCATATCTAGTGTTTTGTGGCTCATCTCTGATCTGCCTCATCTCTCTCTATGTGTCAGATACTAGTACAAGGTTCAGAAGCCAGATTAAAGTGTAGATTGTCAGCTCATAGAACTAGATGGATGACATAATGGTCTGCCCAGAGAAGTCCACGCCACACCCTGGAATTTTTGCACTGACCAGCCTAGGGAGTGATAGTGTTATGTGCTGTTTTAGCCCCTGAGCAATCTTGAAGTAAAGAGTTAAAATTATCTTTATTGTGTTAACATCACTAGGGGATTGCAATTTGAGAATATCTTCTCTATGGGAAGACCCCTTTAAAAGTTGTCCCTTAACCCTTAATACCGACACTAGTTTTCAGGTCAATGACCAGACTCGATTTTTCAAATCTGACATGTCTCACGATAATTGGTTATAACCTTCGGAACGCTTTAACATATCCTGGTGATTTTGAGAATGTTTTCTCATGATACATTGTACTTCAGATATAAAATTTAGTGATACGTTTTGGGATTCGTTCTGAAAAAAAGTGTGAAAATTTGCAAAAGTTTGTAAAAATTCTTCATTTTCCAAGTTTTGAAATGTTCTGCTTTCCAGACAGGAGTAAAACTACCCACAAAGCTTGAATAACATTTACGGATGTCTGCTTTAATGTTGAGATGATATTTATGCATCCTATTATTTTTCTAGAATGTTATAGGTGCAAGAACTTTTGGTGCGCTTTTTGTTCTCATTTTCATGAAAATTGCCAAAACTCACATTTGAGGGAAACTCAGCTTCAATTGCGTACTGAGGCTCTAGAAGACGCGCTACACATAAAACAGTAATACGACCACCACTCAACTTCATAACCCACTATAGAACTTCACCCCTCAACGTATGTAAAAACAACTTCATTAAGTCCATTAACCCTTTAAGGTTTCACATGGGTTAAACAATATGGACCTGCGATTTAGAAACTATGGAATTTTTTTGGAAAATACATTCATTTAGGCCAATGACATTTTGAATAATTAAATGATGAAATGCACTGCAAGGTTTGATGCCCAATTCCTCCCGAGTGTACTGATACCCCATATGTGGTGGTAAACTTCTGTACGTGCGCACGGCCGAGTATAGAATGAATGGAGCGCCCATTCACAGCAGATTTGTATTGTCACATTGTACACTATACATTTTTATTTTTTGGTAATACGAACATATGAGGGCTTATTTTTTACGGGTTGAGATACAATGTATAGATATTCATTTTGGGGGTCTTAGCTTATTCAGAGATTTTAATAACTATTTCAAGGGGACACAAACCAAACAAAATCATCAATTTTTTATTTTGGATTTTTATATTATTATTTCCCCCGCTCACCGTAACATAAAATATATATTTTATTTTTATTCTCTGGTTCACTACGATTGCGGTGATACCTCATTTATATAGTTTTTTCTTATCTTTTGCCTCAATTTTCCTGAGCAAAACCAATATTGGAGAATATTGCATTGTTTTTACTATTGACAACTTTTTAGGGCCTTTATTCTGTATTTTTCTGTTGTCAGAGCTCATGAGGGCTTATTTTTTGCTAAAAAAGTCGTTGTTCTTTTCAGTCGTCGATTATATTAGGGATGTAACTTTTTTTGATCCTTTTAGAAATTTTTTGTGATGGTGTTTGATGTAAAATTGTATATACGGGAAGTTTTTTCGAGGTTTTTTTAAGTTAGTCGTTCACCCGCGAGGGTTCAAATTGATACGGACGCCGGTGATACCAAATATGTACGTTTTTTGTGTTTTGTTTTATATACTTTACTTGCATTTCATGTGTAACTGGGGAGATTATGGATTTTATTTTATTTATTTAAATATTATAATAAAATTATTTCATCTATTTTTTACTTTTTTACATTTTCTACATCCTGGCTTGAACAAGCGTAATCGTCCGATCGTTATTCAAGCCTTTACATCTGCAATACACTTGTATTGCAGTGTATAGTGAAAGTAACTGAGCATGCTCAGTTTACTTGCAGCCGGGTCCCTGCCAGGAAGGCATAACCGGCGGTGGAGGTAGAGGAGACCGGAAGCCCGGGTCACTCGTCGTCGGAACCCGGGGCTACAGCATGGAGGGATCGGATCCCCGGTAAGCACACTGGGGGGGGGGGGGGGGGGTCCGATCCAGACGGGACACCACGCTACGGCTGGGTCATGCTTGGTGTTGGTGCCGGTCTGGGCTGTAAGATCACAGCAGCTGACACCGGCACCAGCGAGACCCGGTGTCCCGAATAATCTTACTTCTGACGCGCCGCCGTAGAAATGCGTACGCGTCAGAGAGAAGTACCCTTAATGACCGCCGTAAACAGCCGATAGGGCGTCATAAAGGGTTAAACAAGAATACTCATTACTTGCTGAAAGGAAAAGTGATATTTAAATACACTTTCTGTATCATTCCCTCAGTTTTCTAGACTCTCTGCTTACTGTATTAAATAGAAGCTTCATTGTTTACTTCCTGTGGATATCTGTCCATGGTCCTTGTGATGTCACAAGTGCATCTGCTCATATTATCACAGAGTAAATCAGAGCTGCGTGTCCACACATGACCATGGACAGATTTTATCCATTGGAAGTAAACGTAGAAGCTTTATAGCACGGACAGCCCACAGCCGAGATTTAGAAAACCATGAGATGGATACAGAAAATATATTGGAAATGTAGTAACTTTTCCTACACACATCATTATTTACTGAAGTGGACACACCCCTTAAATCCATACAAAAACTCATCAAAGCTCCAAGAAGGAGGAAGATTCAGCCCTGGGAGGTTCACATGTGCAGTGACTTTCATTTGGGAAACATACTTTTTAAAAATAAAGTATTCAGCATTGTGTTTGCCAATGCAATATTTATATTACCACAATTTGATACTCCTAAGAAAGTGAGTACCACCTATGCATGTCACATATACAATATTTAAAATCAATCTGTCTGCTGATATTGACAAATCTAAAGATATAAAGAATATTTCGAAGATTTCCTGGAAATAACGTGCAGTCAAAGTCGGACTGGCTCACTAGAACACACAGAGGATCCTCGGTGGGCCCAGGCTCTAATTCAATAATAAGCCCCAGAAGTTCAGTTCAGTTAAAAGTTACAAAGAGGGTGAGGGGATGGTTTTCTCTGGTGGGCCAAAGGAGCCTCAGTCTGAAGCTGCGTGCAGCTACTTCTTAATAACAGGGAACCCCCATTTTCAAATAAATTGCAAGTTCCATGGCTGAGACTCCCAATCTATTGGACATTCTATTTCCTGTGGAAACGTCTTAGGTGTCTAAAAGGGAATACCCTATGAACAGAGAGAAATAACCTATCTATTTAATCTTTTTCTGTTTACAGTTTCAATATTATAAAACAATTGTTGCACAACCTTCAATTCACCTGTTTACAATGGTGAGCATTAATCAGGAAATCATCTGAGATATGCATACCAGCCATTAACACACCAGAGCTGATAAAGCAAACCTGTTCAAGAAAAATCAGCTAAGGTCAGTATCTCTTAGGAGAAGCCCAATTCTGAGAATCCTTGCTACCACACATTTCAGACCAAAATCACTCACCTTTAGCCGAACTTGGAGAACCAGAAACATTTATATATCTAATATTATAATATATATATATATATATATATATATATAATATATATCATATACATGCACAGTTTTTGGAAGTATATCTGTTATTGGGTATACAGAGACTTAGTTAGAGAGGAAACAAAAGGTAGATAGCCTAGGTTATCACTAAAAGAGTCATAATGATATTCTGCATGATACCGCGACAGTTTGAAACCAATGGGGGGGGGGGGGGGATGGTATTAAGATAAAGGGGGTCCTGAGGAATGTTATAAGAAAGAGAAGCCAAAATAATCTTAAGGAGGCATTCATTTTTGAAGTGGGTATATCATGGGGCATATCCAAGGGGCAACTAAGGGACCACAGTTGAGAATCCAAGGTGCTTTATTACACAATACAACAGTAGGCATTGGGCAAGCACTAACCAGCTATTTTTTCCGTAACTTTTACCTCTATTTTATCATTTCTAACATAATCTGAATTCGGTTTAATTTCGGTTAAGTATTTTTTACATTGTTGCATCAGTTCACTGAGCTATGTTGGTTTTATGCACAGCTATCTTGAGGGCTCATGCACAAACAAGGCCTGAGCTCAGCTGTTCTTTCAGCAGCGATTGCCCCGATGCAAATTATAGATGGGTTTGTATTGCTGCCCAACTATGGCAGCCCAGGCATCTATTTCTATTGTCATTGGCTGTGTGAGCATGCTTCATCGCTTATGACAGATGGGCTGAAACAGGAACACTAGGCCATTGGAAAACCTGTTTTCTGGTGTTCATGGTTGATGCAGTATATAAATGTTACTATGATGTGCATTAATTTAAGATCGATTTGTCAAATTTTTAGCACGTAGTAGTTTCACTTTGTCATTTAAGTTTTCGAGGGTTTAAAAACCTTAGTGGCGGGGTTAAAAAAAAAAAAAAAAAAAAAAAAAAATGAATGTAACTTACCATTAGTGGCCGGGTTAAAAAAAATGTACTACCTCCCATCACCCACCCCGGCTTCCAGTGCTGCAATCTCTGTGGTCCATGCCCATGTAATCCGGAGCACGGAAGCCACGCTGCACTTGACTTCCTGACGGCCGAGGTGTCGGCCAGGCCCACCACATCCTTATTCCACGTACCTTGCGGGACGCATGCCCTTGGCCAGCTACATCGGCCTGGAAGCTGAGTGCAAACCAGTTTGTTTAAATGGGGCAGGACCGGAGAGATTGCAGCGCTGGGAGGACGGGAGGGGCATGAGGCAGGTACATGTTTGGGTTTTTTAACCGCCCTATCCCTATACCCTTGTATAACCCTTTAATTTCCGCTCTTGATAAGTGGGCATGGATTATTCCAAGGCATTTGTTAGACCAGGTTTTGTTACTGCAAATAAGCCCTTATCATCACTCCACCACTATTCCGAAATATGGCCACATGCACACAACATCTGCATTTTGTGAGCCACAAGCCACCCATCGACATCAGGTACATCAAATACATGGTTGTGGAATGAGGCTGTGATGAACAAGGGAGATTCACATTGTCCCTGTTCATCAAAGCCCCCCCATATGCCTTACTTCCCCCCAGCCTCAGCTTATCGCCTAACAGAGCTGGCTGGAGTTTTATCCAACACTACAAAGGCTGTTGAGGAACTCTGGCTCCGCAGGGGTAGCTATTTCCTAACACCTTTGAACCACAGCATCTCCAAAAGGCTTGAGCAGATGTCTCTTGTTTGAAAATGGGGGGAAACATGAGTCATAAAAAATTTCAGACAAATACGTTGGTGGGGACAGTTATAGAGTGATGGTCCATCTCAGCCCAAAGGCAAATACATTTTTGATTCTGTATCGTCAGACGGATTACAGTGCCCTAATTCCAAGGTTCTAGCATCTATAACATATCTGTGATGGGACCATAGCAATGGGTCGGTTTGGTATCAATGCAATCCAGAGATTTAACCCGGATCCAATGATACCATAACACCTCACCCTACTACATCCCCTTGAGAGAGTTATGACTATGTAGGTTTCTGACTTAATACCTGGGGGAAAACATTACCATCACCAAGCGCAAAGAAGATCTCAAATTGTGGACTACCCACCCCTATTAGCCCACACACTAGGTACTACTTACTGAACTGCTGATACCGTGTAGTTCTACCTTTGTATTTTGTACTCTGTATAAACTGGTATCATATCTAATCTGAGGCTAGTGAAAGGGGTCTAATAGCCAGTCGGGTTGTGATTTTATTGTTATCATATCCAGAGGTTGTTGGTGGACATTTTAAATCACTTCTGCGCCTCTCAGAACCTGTGCATTCTTGAGTGTCTAAAAGGATAACAAGTGCCTTGTGTACCCTTCAGGGACTGAAACGTCATGGTTTTCCTTCACAGACGGCCTTAGTATGAGTGGTTGTGCGGATATGCTGCGTTTCGTTTTTCACCCTAATGTTACCAATGTGTGTTACGGCCACACTTTTTTGTCTGACCTTTCTTTGTTGAATTGCAACATGTAAACCTCAGCCATTGTGCATTATTTTTTATTATTTATTTTAAATATAAAAGACGCTTTCTTCTGTCAACCCTTTCAAACAATCTATATTGTTCAGTCTTTTCTAACTATACGGTCATGGACTCGATGTTTTAAAGTACAACTGTAAGGTATAGAAGCTTTTCCCTAGCTCTGCACCAAGCCAAAATAAGCATTTCCCTTATTTATGGCTAATTAGCTGCCCGCAGCCATTTGTCAGATAGCAGGCTGACAGCTAGCAGTTACCTTGCCCCTCTGGCTGTCTTTGATTGATTGCCATGGGATCTGTCGCCTATAGACAATGAAGGAGGGTGGGTGGTGTTTACTAGAACATGCACTCTCCTGATCATTGCAGGACGGATAATCCAGTCCCGGCAGCATGTAAAAAGCTCCAGGCCTGCGTGATGTCATAAGCATGTGACAAATCCCATGCTTCAGGTTATTACAGGAATGGTATGTAGCAGCAGCTGTTTAGGTTTGAATATAGAAAATGTGCAGTATGAAAGTTTGAATGCACAAATAAAGCCAGAGCTCAGGCTCCCATCAGTTCTAATGATCAGGTCCTGCATACACAGACACATATATATAACAGTGCAACCTTGTCTGAGCAGATCTCTTTGCACAGGAAAGTGGGTGGTCTGCAGATAGGAGGCGCTTAAATAGAGTATATATGATAGTAGTAGATTACTGTCTTCCCTGTCTTCCTCTGCACTAGATCACTGTACCAGCAGCAGCAACACTGATCTGTGTCCTGATGTTGAATGGTGCCAACGCCGTGCTGCTTTGCTTGTATATCTCCTGACTTCCCCATACCTTCGTATTCCCTCCGGTATAGTTGCCCCCCATCGATCCTCCCCCGTGAATTATAGTTCCTCCTCCGCATGTGTGAAACGTAATGGTGAATGCCCTGAGTGTTATTGGCATCACTGCCACAGATGATGTGTTTTGTCACAGCAGTTCCTTACGCTGGATATAACATCGTTATATTTAAATATACCACACAACATGACTGGAAGCAATAAAACGGTACTTGGCTCACAGAAGCTCTCTTCCGAATCCACAGAGAACGTTCCTCATGGAGAGACTGAGATTCATCTTGGAACACAACGCCTTCACCTTTGAGGATAAATGGTACCTCCAAAAGAAAGGCACGGGCATGGGGACTTGGGCTGCCCCATGCTATGCCAACTTGTTTATGGGGCGGTTCGAGTCCCTTTACATCTCCACAGCCAGCCAATGGTCGCATTGTATCAAATAATATAAATGTTACATTGATAACCTTTTCCTCCTAGGGACGGAACAAGATGCTGTTAATTTTTTACAATTCTTGAACAGCAATGAGTGGAGGATTAAGTTTACTATGAATATTGGTAAAGAAAAGATTTTTTTTCTGGAATTGGGCATGAAGGGGAAAAACTGGTAACAAAAACTCATTTTAAACCAGTAGACACGAATAGCTTCATGGAAAATCAAAGTGCCCATTACCAAAAATGGCTCAAAAACGTATTCGAAACCACTGCATTCCAAAAAACTGCACGAGAGTGGAGGACTATACGGCACAGTCATCTGTGCTGAAGAACAGGTTTCTACAAAAAAAAATTACCCAAAAAAATTCATTAATAAGGCATATCAGGTTAATTTGGGTCGGCAACAAGAAGAACTGATAATACTAAGACAGGAGAAAACATGTGGTGCGCCAAAGGAAAAAACAAAATGCCATAGCTTTAATTTAAGCACCACCTTTGATAAAGGGAACAAAGCAATACGTAAGATCCTAAACAAACACTGGGGAATCTCCTCAAAGACCCCCTCCTCAAAGATGTGATCCTTGACAAGCCAATGATCACATTCCGAAAGTCTACCACTAGAGATGGGCGAATCAATTCTAATGATTCTAACTTCGGTTAGAATTTCAGGAAAAATTCGATTCGCCACGAAGCCGAAGTTTATTCTGATTCGCGAGAACGAAGTTGTTTTTTTTCCCCTCATGTTTCTGCTAAATGGGCACGAGAACAACGTGTTACATGGGGCAGAGAACTCTGGGAAGGAGAAAGGAACACCCCCACTTGTAAGCCAATCAGCACAGTCACACAGTCACACAGCCCTATAAAATCCAGGCATTTTCTATCTCAGCACATCACACTTCATGTTGTAGCGTCCAGCTGCTGCTATTGTACTGTGCGATTCTTGCTGCAATCCCTCGCTGTTCTCTAAGGGGGATCTGTATACCCCAAATAGCAGTTCTATTTCTTCCTATTCGACAAATCGAATAGGAAGAAATCTGTTTGACATTTATGCATCTGCAGTAGTGAGCTGTCAGTTGTGGGGTATCTGTATAACGCACATTGCAATACCTTTTGGGGGCTCTAAGTTTCATACGCCAGATTTACTTGTGAAATCCACGTAGTTTATACAGTGATTTCACTGAAATTACACTGTCAGTTGTGGGTTCTGTTAACGCACATTGCAATACCTTTTGGGGGCTCTAGTTTACAGCCAGATTTACGTGTCAAATCCACGTATTCCAAAATGGGTGACTTTTTTCCTGCTGCTGAGAGGAAGGAACAACTGGCATACTATAGAGAAATACTGAGCACACAGTTGGCTGCTGCGTATGTGCGCCATTGTCCATCCTCTGTCAGGTCTGATCGGGGGATTCCTGGCAGTGATTGCTCACGTACTACTACCACGGCTGCTGTGGGAGCTGGGGGGTAGGAGCAGTAGCAGTTCCATCAACAGTCCCGCTTAAGTCTGGATTCCTTAATGAGCAATTTCCTTCTCACCCACCTAGTGAGGAGGGTAGCCGCCACAGCAGCAGGACATGAAGCAGACCCTGCACCAGCAGGTGTGTGGCCTACTTGGACAGCACTTTACCACCTTAGGTAGAGATCCCATGGGACTACGGGCACCACAACTTGATGCGTGGCCGCAACTTGCAGTAGAGAAGCTGTCCTGCACGGCCAGTAGTGTGGCATCCGAGCGGGTGTTCAGTGCGACGGGGGCCATCGTTACCCCCAGAAGAACCCACTTGTCCACCCGTAATGTGGAGAGACTGACCTTTTTCAAGATGAATCAGGCTTGGATCGGCCAGGATTTCCCTCCACCATGCATCAGATTAGATCAGCCATGACGCCTCCTCCAAACGTGAGAAATGAGTCGGGGTCTACTACCCCTGCCTTAGCCACTATTCTGATGCTGCCACCCGCCTGATGCCACACATCTCTGCTAGTTGCACACACTGCCTCCTACCATCTTACCAGGGACTGGAATTGTCCCCACACCTCCACACTATATCATGGTGCCACTCTGCAGGCTCCTGCTGCTTCTATGCCACCACCTTCACACTATATCATTGTGCCACTCTGCAGGCTACTGATGCCAACCAACGCACTATATCCATTGTGCCACTGCTGCAGGCTCCTGCTGCTTCTCTGATGCCAACTTCACACTATTCATTTGCCACTCTGCAGGCTCCTGCTGCTAACTGATGCCACCTTCACACTATATCATTGTCCGCTCTCTGTGGGCTCCTGCTCTTTCTGATGCCACCAACACACTTATATTGTCACTCTGCAGGCTCCTGCTGCTTCTGATGCCACCTTCACACTATATCATTGTGCCACTCTGCAGGCTCCTGCTGCTTCTGATGCCACCAACACACTATATCATTGTGCCACTCTGCAGGCTCCTGCTGCTGCTGCTACTGATGCCACCAACGCACTATATCATTGTGCCACTCTGCAGGCTCCTGCTGCTTCTGATGCCACCTTCACACTATATCATTGTGCCACTCTGCGGGCTCCTGCTGCTGCTGCTACTGCTACTGATGCAACCAACACACTATATCATTGTGCCACTCTGCGGGCACCTGCTGCTGCTGCTTTTGATGTCACCAACACACTATATCATTGTGCCACTCAGTGTAAAAAAGGGTGCACTCTGATGTTATAGTGGGATCTTGGCCCTCAGCTCAATCCTTTCGAGCTGGCACAGACGTTACCTTGGCAGGCTGCGTTCCCGCTTCGCTTATTTGGGGAAGTTGGCCTATGTAAGTGCACATGGAAGTGAAGAGTGAAGCGATTCTAAGAGCCACGGCTGTCATGTGCGTGTCATACTAAAACACAGCATTGTTTGAAGACCAAACCACGCTCCCTATGCATATTTAAGCATGGCACAATGTTCTACAACACCCTACAGGCTCCCTGCAGCCAGGAAATGCCTGTTTTTTAACGCGATTCGTTTTGAAGCGATTCAGGTCGAATCGAATTATTTCGAAAAATTCGGCGAATCGGATCGAAACGAATTTTAACAAATTCGCCCATCTCTATTTGCAACATTTTAGCCCTGAATAAAACATGTACCATTTTTATACACAATTCCATTATATTTGTTTATAAGATGTATTTGCTTTTTGCAAACACTATCATGCAAAGTAAATAAAAAGAAAATTTGTGACATCATTAAGCAAATGCTTCTACAGATGGTAGTAAGATTTAGTTTCTTTTCCCTTTCACTTTTCTCTAGGAAAAATAATATAGTACATTATAATGTTAAATCAGATAATAATGACATTTATATTAACAACATGACAGAATATCAACTCAACAAGAGACCATGAAAAATGTAACACCATAGGACATGGCTATAGGGCATGAGTAATGACAACTGTTTGAAATATTGTTGGTTGAATAAAACATAAGTTGTTTAACTGGGGAGGCACAGCAGAGAGGCACATCAGATCTAGTGTTTTGTGGCATAGCAGAGATGTAGCAGTGCTGACTGTATCATTATGTGCAATAGGCATCTAATGAATTTCATCATCTCTGATCTGCCTCATCTCTCTCCATGTGTCAGATACTAGTACAAGGTTCAGAAGCCAGATTAAAGTGTAGATTGTCAGCTCATAGAACTAGATGGATCATAATGTGTCTGCCCAGAGAGTCCACGCCCACACCCTGGAATTTTGCACTGACCAGCCTAGGGAGTGATAGTGTTATTGCTGTTTTAGCCCCTGAGCAAATCTTGAAGTAAAGAGTTAAAAAATTATCTTTATTGTGTTAAGATCACTAGGGGATTGCAATTTGAGAATATTCTTTCATGGGAAGACCCCTTTAAAGTTGTCCACTTAACCCCTTATCACCGACACTAGTCAATGACCAGACTCGATTTTTCAAATCTGACATGTCTCACGATAATTGGTTATAACTTCGGAACGCTTTAACATATCCTGGTGATTTTGAGAATGTTTTCTCGTGATACATTGTACTTCATGTTAGTTATAAAATTTAAGTGATACGTTTTGGGATTCGTTCTGAAAAAAAAGTTAAAATTTGGCAAAAGTTTGTAAAAATTCTTCATTTTCCAAGTTTGAAATGTTCTGCTTTCCAGACAGGAAGTAAAACTACCCAAAAGCTTGATAATTAACATTTACGGAATGTCTGCTTTATGTTGGGATGATATTTTATGCGTCCTGTCACTTTTCTAGGATCTTATGAGGTGCAGAACTTTTGGTGCGATTTTTCTCATTTTCATGAAAATTGCCAAAACTCACATTTTAAGGGACAACTCAGCTTTCAAGTGACTTTGAAAGGCCTAAATAATAGTAAAACCCCATAAATTACCCCACTATAGAAACTTCACCCCTCAACGTATGTAAAACAACTTCTATTAAGTCCATTAACCCTTTAAGTGTTTCACATGGGTTAAAACAATATGGACCTGCGATTTAGAAACTATGGAATTTTTTTGGAAAATACATTCATTTAGGCCAAACTGACATTTTCAGAATAAATTAAATGATGAAACGCACTGCAAGGTTTGATGCCCAATTCCTCCCGAGTGTACTGATACCCCATATGTGGTGGTAAACTTCTGTACGGGCGCACGGCCGAGTATAGAATGAATGGAGGCGCCATTCACAGCAGATTTGTATTGTCACATTGTACAACCTATACCTGTTTATTTTTTTTGGTATCTAACATATGAGGGCTTATTTTTTTACGGATGAGATACAATGGTATAGATAATTCATTTTGGGGGTCTATAGCTTATTCATGAGATTTAATAACTCTTTCAGGGGGACACAAACAAAATCATCAATTTTTTATTTTGGATTTTTAGTATTATTATTTCCCCCGCTCACCGTAACATAAAAATAATATTTTATTTTTATTCTCTGGTTCACTACGATTGCGGTGATACCTCATTTATATAGTTTTTCTTATCTTTGCTCAATTTTCCTAGCAAACACACTTTTTTACTATTAACAACTTTTTAGGGCCATTACTTCTGTATTTTTCTGTTGTCAGACCTCATTGAGGGCTTATTTTTTGCTAAAAGAGTTGTTCTTTTCAGTCGTATTATATTAGGGAATGTAACTTTTTTTGATCACTTTTTAGAACATTTTTTGTGATGGTGTTTGATGAAAAATTGTATATTACGGGAAGTTTTTCGAGGTTTTTTTAAGTCGTTCACCGAGAGGGTTCAAGATTGATACGGACGCGGTGATACCAAATATGTACGTGTTTTTGTGTTTTGTTTTATATACTTTATTTGCATTTCATGTGTAACTGGGGAGATTATGGGACTTTTATTTATTTAATTATATAATAAAATTATTTCATCTATTTTTTACTTTTTTACATTTTCTACTTCCTGGCTTGAACAAGCGATCGTCTGATCGCTTATTCAAGCCTTTACACTGCAATACACTTGTATTGCAGTGTATAGTGAAAGTAACTGAGCATGCTGAGCATGCTCAGTTACTTGCAGCCGGGTCCTGCCAGGAAGGCATAACCCGGCGGGTAGAGGAGCCGGAAGCCCCGGGTCACTCGTCGGAACCCGGGGCTACAGCAGGAGGGATCGGATCCCCCGGTAAGCACAGCGGGGGGGGGGGGGTCCGATCCAGATGGGACACGCTTAAACGCTGCGGTCATGCTTGGTGTTGGTGCCGGGTCTGGGCTGTAAGATCACAGACTGACACCGGCACCAGCGAGACCCGGTGTCCTGAAATCTTCTTCTGACGCGCCGCCGTAGAAATGCGTACGCGTCAGAAGAAGTACCCTTAATGACCGCCGTAAAAAGCCGATAGGGCGGTCATTAAAGGGTTAAACAAGAAATATCAATTACTTGCTGAAAGGAAAAAAGTGTACTATTTTCCAATACACTTTCTGTATCAATTCCTCAGTTTTCTAGACCTCTGCTTACTGTCATTAAATAGGAAGCTTCATTGTTTACTTCCTGTGGATATCTGTCCATGGTCTTGTGATGTCACAAGTGCACTGCTCATTATTATCACGGAGTAATCAGAGCTGCGTGTCCATCACATGACCATGGACAGATTTTTATCCATTGGAAGTAAACGTAGAAGCTTTTTATAGCAGGACAGCAAGCCGAGATTTAGAAAACCATGAGGAATGGATACAGAAAATATATTGGAAAGTTGTATAACTTTTCCTTACACAATCAATTATTTACTCAAAGTGGACAACCCCTTTAAATCCATACAAACTCCATCAAAGTTTCAAGAAGGAGGAAGATTCAGCCCAGGGAGGTTCACATGTGCAGTGACTTCATTTCTGGGAAACATACCTTTTTAAAATAAAGTATTCAGCATTGTGTTTGCCAATGCAATATTTATATTACCACAAATTTGATACTCCTAAGAAATGTAGTACAACCTATGCATGTCACATATACAAATATTTAAAATCAATCTGTCTGCTGAATATTGACAAATCTAAAGATATAAAGATATTTCAGAAGATTTTCTGGAAATACGTGCAGTCAAAGTCGGACTGGCTCACTAGAACACCAGAGGATCCTCCGGTGGGCCCAGGCTCTAATTCAATAATAAGCCCCAGAAGTTCAGTTCAGTTAAAAGTTACAAAGAGGGTGAGGGGATGGTTTTCTCTGGTGGGCCAAAGGAGCCTCAGTCTGAAGCTGCGTGCAGCTACTTCTTTAATAACAGGGAACCCCCATTTTCAAATAAAATTGCAAGTTCCATGGTTGAGACTCCAATCTATTGGACATTCTATTTCCTGTGGAAAGGTCTTAGGTGTCTAAAATGGGAATACCCTATGAACAGAGAGAAATGAAACCTATCTATTTAAATCTTTTTCTGTTTACAGTTTCAATATTATAAAACAATTGTTGCATAACCTTCAATTCACCTGCTACAATGGTGAGCTATTAATCAGGAAATCATCACAGATATGCATACCAGCAATGTAACACACCCAGAGCTGATAAAGCAAACCTGTTCAAGAAGAAATCAGCTAAGGGCAGTATCTCTTAGGAGAAGCCCAATTCTGAGAATCCTTGCTTACCACACATTTCAGACCAAAATCACTCACCCTTTAGCCAGAAACTTGGAGAACCAGAAATATATATCACATGCACAGTTTTTGGAAGGTATATCTGTATATGGGTATACAGAGACGTAGTTAGAGAGGAAGCAAAAGGTAGATAGCCTATGTTTTATCACTAAAAGAGTCATAATGATATTCTGCATGATACGAGACAGTTGAAACAATGGGGGGGGGGGGGATGGGGGGAGGGGGGGGGGGGGGGGGGGGGGGAGGGGGGGGGGGGGTGGGGGGTGGGGTGGGGGGGGGGGGGGGGGGGGGGTGGGGGTGGGGGGGTGGGGGGGGTGAGGGGTGTGTGGGGGGGTTGGGGGTGGGATGGTTTAAGATAAAAGGGGGTCCTGAGGAATGTTATTAATGAAAGAGAAGCCAATAATAATCTTAAGCAGCATTCATTTTTGAAGTGGGTATATCATGGGGCATTATCCAAGTGGGCAACTAAGGGGGACCAACATTGAGAATCCAAGGTGCTTTATTCACACAATACAACAGTAGGCAATTGGGCAAGCACTAACCAGCTATTTATTTCCGTAACTTTTACCTCTCTATTTTATCAGTTTCTAACATAATTCTGTATTAATTTCGGTTAAGTATTTTTTACATTGTTGCATCAGTTCACTGAGCTATGTTGGTTTTTATGCACAGCTATCTTAGGGCTCATGCACAAACAAGGCCTTGAGCTAGCTGTTCTTTCAGCAGCGACTGCCCCTGATGCAAATTATAGATGGGTTTGTATTGCTGCCCAACTATGGCAGCCCAGGCAATCTATTTCTATTGTCATTGGCTGTGTGAGCAATGCTTCATCGCTTATGACAGATGGGCTGCAAACAAGGAACACTAGGCCATTGGAAAACCTGTTTTCTGGTGTTCATGGTTGATGCAGTATATAAATGGTTACTATGATGTGCATTTAATTTAAGATCGATTTGTCAAATTTTTAGCAGTAGTTTCACTTTGTCATTTTAAAGTTTTCTGAGGGTTTAAAAAACCATTAGTGGCCGGGTTAAAAAAAAAAAAAAAAAAAAAAAAAAAAAAAAAAATGTACATGTACTTACCATTAGTGGCCGGGTTAAAAAAAATGTACTTACCTCCCATCACCCACCCGGCTTCCAGTGCTGCAATCTCTGTGGTCCATGCCCCATGTAATCCGGAGCACGGAAGCCACGCTGCACTTAGCTTCCTGACGGCCGAGGTGGTCGGCCAGGCCCACACATCCTTATTCCAAGTACCTTGCGGGACGCATGCCCTTGGCCAGCTACATCGGCCTGGAAGCTGAGTGCAAACCAGTTTGTTTAAATGGGGCAGGACCGGAGAGATTGCAGCGCTGGAGGACGGGAGGGGGCCATGAGGCAGGTACATGTTTGGGTTTTTTTAACCGCCCTATCCCTATACCCTTGTATAACCCCTTTAATTTCCTCTCTTGATAAGTGGGCATGGATTATTCCAAGAGCAGTTGTTAGACCAGGTTTTGTTACTGCAAAATAAGCCCTTATCATCCACTCCACCACTATTCCTGACAATATGGCCACATGCACACAAACATCTGCATTTTGCGAGCCACAAGCAACCCATCGGACATCAGGGTACATCAAAATACATGGTTGTGTGAATGAGGCTGTGATGAACAAGGGAGATTCACATTGTCCTGTTCATCAAGCCACCCATATGCCTTACTTCCCCCCAGCCTCAGCTTAATTCGCCTAACAGAGCTGGCTGGAGTTTTATCCAACACTACAAAGGCTGTTGAGGAACTCTGGCTCCGCAGGGGGTAGCTATTTCCTAACACCTTTTGCAACCACAGCATCTCCAAAAGGCTTGAGCAGATTGTCTCTTGTTTGAAAATGGGGGGAACAATGAGTCATAAAAAATTTCAGACAAATACGTTGGTTGGGGACAGTTATAGAGTGATGGTCCATCTCAGCCCAAAGGCAAATACATTTTTGGATTCTGTATCGTCAGCGGATTACAGTGCCCTAATTCCCAAGCATCTATACATATCTTGTGATGGGACCATAGCAAATGGGTCAGGTTTGGTATCAATGCAATCCAGAGATTTACCCGGATCCAATGATACCATAACCCTCACCCTACTACATCCCCTTGAGAAGTTATGACTTATGTAAGGTTCTGGACTTAATACCTGGGGGAAAACCTTACCATCACCAAGCGCAAAGAAGATCTCAAATTGTGGACTACCCACCCCTATTAGGCCCACACACTAGGTAACTAACTTACTGAACTGCTGATACGTGTAGTTCTACCTTTGTATTTTGTACTCTGTATAACTACCGGTATATCTATATCTGAGGCTAGTGAAAGGGGTCTAATAGCCATTCAGGGTTGTGATTTATTGTTATCATATCCAGAGGTTGTGTGGACAATTTTAAATCACTTCCTGCGCCTCTCAGAACCTGTGCATTCTTGGAGTGTCTAAAAAGGATAACAAAGTGACCTTGTGTACCCTTCAGGGGACTGAAACGTCATGGTTTCCTTCACAGAGGCCTTAGTATGAGTGGTTGTGCGGATATGCTGCGTTTCGTTTTCACCTAATGTTACAATGTGTGTTACGGCCACACTTTTTTGTCTGACCTTTCTTTGTTGAATTGCAACATTGTAAACCTCAGCCATTGTGCCATTATTTTTTATTTATTTATTTTAAATATAAAAGACGCTTTCTTCTGTCAACCCTTTCAAACAATCTACTACTTGTTCAGTCTTTTACTAACTATACGGTCATGGACTCAGATGTTTAAAGTACAACTGTAAGGTATAGAAGCTTTTCCCTAGCTCTGCAGCAAGCCAAAATAAGCATTTCCCTTATTTATGGCTAATTAGCTGCCCGCAGCCATTTGTCAGATAGCAGGCTGACAGCTAGCAGTTACCTTGCCCCTCTGGATGTCTTTGATTGATTGCCATGGGAATCTGTCGCTAGACAAATGAGAGGAGGGTGGGTGTTTACTAGAACATGCACTCTCCTGATCAGTGCAGGAGAATATCAGTCCCGGCAGCATGTAAAAAGCTCCAGGGCCTGCAGTGATGTCATAAGCATGTGACAAATCCCATGCTTCAGGTTATTACAGGAATGGTATGTAGCAGAGCTGTTTGTGTTTGAATATAGTAGAAATGTGCATGTATGAAAGTTTGAATGCACAAATAAAGCCAGAGCTCAGGCTCCCCATCAGTTCTAATGATCAGGTCCTGCATACACAGCACAGTATATATACAGTGCAACCTTTCTGAGCAGATCTCTTTGCACAGGAAAGGGGTGGTCTGCAGATAGGAGGCAGCTTCCATAGAGTATATCATGATAGTAGTAGATTGCTGTCTTCCCTGTCTTCCTCTGCACTAGATCACTGTACAAGCAGCAACACTGATTCTGTGTCCTGATTGTCTGAATGGTGTGTGCACGTTCATGTGAATGCCCTGAGTGATATTGGCATCACTGCCCACAGCTGATGTCACAGCCAGGAACTCCCGCCCACTTCAGGAAAAGCTGACAGTGTTTTATAGATAGCCTCATATCTATTAGCCCTATATCTCAGGCTAGGGGAAAAAAAGGCAGAAGCAAGATACAGCTATCATTGGAATTGTTGTCAAAGTCTCTCTCCAGCTGTACTAAAACTATCAGTGCTGTCAAGTAACTGAATATTCTAACCAAGAACTGTAAAGTCCAAGATGTATTTTTGGGTTTCTTTTGCAATCTTTGTGTGAATTTGATGGGACATCAACTACTGGGAAGATTGAAAATGTGTCTTTGTCTTGAATGTTTCCACTTCAAATATCAGGGTTATGTCCCATTATATTTAATATCTTTATAAATGACCTTGTGAGTGAACATTGAGTAAAGTATCTGGTTTTGAAAAATTAATCAAAGCTTTGTGAAATAATTAAATATGAGCTTGATGGTACAATATTACAGAAATTTGAAGGGGTTGGGCTCCAATACAGGGCACTTTTACTTATTCATACTGTACTGGAAAAAATGTTTCACAAGTGACATCTATCCCTTTCTTAAATTATGATGGAGAATAACTGACACCAAATACTGATAATTTTACTACATTGTTTAGGCTAATTATTATCTAAAAGGAATGTTTAACCCACATACAGAACTTAACATTATAGTGTACTGGTTTAAAGCAAATCTGTCACTAATGGCCTATGTGCTATGCAGATTTTAAAAATTCCTTCCAGCAACGCATGTTGAGTCCTGGGATGAAGAGCTGCAGCCTGTGTGTCAATGTCTCAATCTCCTTTCCTCCACCTTCATTAGGGCAAAGTTGGTAGCCAAGAGGAATCTACCATCAGATCTACTCCTGATGGTAGATTCCTCATTGTAGGTTTAATAGTAGCTTTCTTGATAAGTAAAGTCAAGTTCCTGCCTTTTATTTCAGCAGCTGCCACTCCTGTCCATAAAATGGCTGCAGATGGATGGTCATCTGATCTGTAACTGTCCACGAACAATCATCCTACCAGGAACTTAATCTTATGTTCACCAATAACATAATAAGGTCCTGGCAGAGCAATTGGTCATCATGGACAGTTACAGATCTCATAACGCTCCATATGCAGACATTTTATAGACAGAAAATTCTGGTTGAC
Organism: Engystomops pustulosus; assembly: GCA_019512145.1. NCBI lineage: Eukaryota > Metazoa > Chordata > Amphibia > Anura > Leptodactylidae > Engystomops > Engystomops pustulosus. The sequence goes on along the minus strand of CM033642.1, from coordinate 84,723,140 downwards.
AAGGTGAAAGATGGGAGATTTCACTTTATATGCCCAGAAAGTGGTGCAGAACTTTTAATATTTGTATATTGGGAAATAAACTAATAACATGCCGCCACCCCAACTTACACATTACAAAAAAACAAAACAAAAGACAAATGAAATGGGTTCTCTTTACATTAGTTCCTCTGGAGGAACCTCTATGGCATCTATCAACCTTTGAATTGAAAAGGCTGAAAGCCAGGGATACAACCTGCAGCAAGGAATGATCTTCTGTACATAAATGTCATCCACTATGCTGCTACTGTACTATTCTACGTATTTACCACTGTTACGTTTCTGATAGCTAATCCCCTACATACAAGGCCTCGTTTCCTCAGCTTTAGGCCATAGGTAACGTATAACAAACTAAAATAAGAAAAAATAAAACGTTTATCAGTGGAGATTAACAGATGTTTCACCTCAACATTCCAATATTTGGTGACTACAAGCTTAGTCAGAGCATATGATTGCAGTGTCTACATATGGTTGGATCAAATTACAGAAAGACTGGTGTCCTTACTGTTCAAGGGAAACTACTTTCATGGAAAAAAAACACTCCGTTGAAATAAGATACAATAATAAATAATTAAAGCGCAGGAGCCACACAGGAACATCTGTGACGTTTAACAAAAGCTTGTTTGCGGACCCCTTTTCTCTGTCTGAAGGCCACTCTAATGCCCTGTAGTGAAGCAGTAATAGCATGTAGCAAAATTCTGCAACAATTGTATGTTTACAAAATATGTTTGTCAAACATCAAGTCCTACTGCTATGTGAAACCCAGCAGAACTGGCTATGCTTGATGAAAGTGTCATCTTGAGAGGGGAGAATGAAGTAGTTAGGAGAATGAATGGATGACGTACTATAGATTTGCCAATAGAGCCATCTGCTCCCACGGATAAGACAAAGTGACAAAACCAAATGCTAATTTGGTCCGGACAGGCCCCAGCATTGATGTCATTAAGATCAGCAAGCAAAGGAGATAAGGGAATTATCAGGAGCACATTCTATAAAAGCCAGGGCTGTCATCCATATACATAGAATACAAACTGGACAGATTTCTGAATACTGCTACCAGAACTATGTCAGAAAGTCTGATCTGGCCTTGCCAACCTGAGTGGCAGAAGATGCTGCGGTAGAGGCATAGTCACTGGTTCAAGGTCCCAGTACCACTCCCCTAGTGCCAGCTCTGCAAAGTGCCAGGACACACACTTACTGACTGAATGGAGCAAGTGGCACCGCTGATGCCCATCACACATACAGGATCTCATTGTGTGCCTCACCATAGATCATGGCCAGGCCGGTCTCATGCAGGAAGCGCGCCCGCCGGTGCTTGAAGAGCCATATGGTGAGGATGGTTAAGGTAAGTAGCAGGATGAATGTCAGTAGGCTGACACTGTCCTGCCTGTGGCTCTCCTCTGCCTCCTTCTCCGTGGCGATCTCCTCCATGGCGCTGTCCTCAGCCCGTGTCCAGGGGATCCAGGGGATGAGCAGGTACACAAGGCGATGCATGCTGCGCTCTCCCTAATCCTGCGCCTCAGAGCCCACGCCGGCTGTTACACTGCTCAGCAGACACACGGATCATTCTCCTTCCTCCTCCTCCCGGTGACAATTAGTGGAATCTCCAATGCGCAGAATCCCCCTCCGCAAGCCCATAGCGATTAATGGAGGTGCGATTCCCCGGCGTGCTCTGCATCGCACGGCGCAGCCTGCCGCCCCGCCCCCGAACACGCCCCTACAAAGGCCTCGTCCGCCTCTGAATTATTAGCGAAACCGTGTGAAGGGCAATGACCCGACTGTAATATGGAACTGTATACACTACATAGAGGGAAGGGAATGCACACATGTGGCTCCGTATATTAACAATATCACCAAAGTGATAAAAAAAACGCATGCAAATTATGTTTTAAAAAAAACAAAAACAAGACTAATCTTTTCTAGTGATCCATTAGTCCGGGGTAACAAAAATGAGAGTTCCTAAGAAGGCACATTACATATTTTTTATATTCATATTTTACTTATATGGCAGCACAAAAAAAATTGAAGAAAGAAAAATACCACTACTAGGATAGTGCTGCAAAATCTGCAACTGGTGTATAGTAATAGTCTTCTCATATGGAAGTGACATAGTTAGGGCCCCCTAAACCCCTTGGGCCCGGGTGCGACCGCAACCTCTGCACCCCCTCAAGTTACGCCCCTGAATCCAGATATAAATAAGAGTATAATAAGAAAATACATACATTATACATAATAAGAGTCAAAGGGGGAGATTCTTCATACGCCGGCACTTAATGAAATATCCAACCACCTTCTCCCCCTCCCCACCGATGCCACCGCTGGATACATCAAGAGGCTTTGGCCTCGTGACCAGTGGGGGACTAAGGAAGCCATGGGCCCTGGGCAGTATAAAGATTGTGGGCCCCAGTCAGTCTTCAGTTTTACAGACATATATACAGCCATTTTTTTCCAGATTTATTGTGCAGTCTGACAGAATTGTGTCGCACACCCCATGTTAAAGGTGCACCAAAAAATTGTGGTGCACTATGTGCAGGGAGTGCCAGATTGGAGTGCCAGATTCATGAAGAATGTGCACCACAAATCCTGAATCTGGTGCCCCCTGCACACTACACAGGCAAACTGCACATAGTGAAGACTGCACTGTTCTTAGTAGATGTGTCCATATGACTTCTCCTGGCTTTGACGCCTACTGCTTAATTTTCTCCCAGATGTCTTAACATCTTCGCATTCCACCACTAAAAATGCCATAGTCTTACAGTATAATGTCAACAAAATATATGCCTTACAACACAACTGTCCACACTGACTGTCTCCATAAGTAAAACATCCAAATTGGGGACCTCCAATTGTATTGTAATATACACTCACCACGGCCAACTTTATTAGGTACACCTGTCCAATTGGTATCGTTAAACTTAATTTATAATCAGCCAATCACATGGCGCAACTCAGTGCATTTAGGCATGTAGACATGGTCAGACATTCCTGCAGTTAGAACCGAGCATCAGTATGGGGAAGGAAAGGTGATTGGTGCTTTGAATGTGGCTGGTTGTGGACCAGAAGGGCTGGTCTGAGTATTCAGAAACTGCTGATCTACTGGGATTCAACGCACAAAAAATCTCTAGGGTTTACAGAGGATGGTCCTAAAAAAAAAACATTCAGTGAGCGGCAGTTCTGGGGGGAAATGCCTGTTGATGCCAGAGGTCAGAGGGAATGGGCAGACTAGTTGAGCTGATAGAAAGGCAACAAGTGACTCAAATCGCCACCCGTTACAAGGTAAGGTAGCAGAAGAGCATCTCTGAGCACACAGTACGAACTTTGAGGCAGATGGGCTACACAGCAGAAGACCACACCGGGTGCACTCCTTTCAGCTAAGAACAGGAAACTCGGACTACAATTTGCAAAGCTCAACAAAATGGACAGTAGAAGATTGGAAAAACGTTGCCTGGTCTGATGAGTCTCGATTTCTGCTGGCGACATTCGGATGGTAGGGTCAGATTTGGCGTCACAACATGAAAGCATGGATCATCCTGCTGTATCAATGGTTCAGGCTGGTGGTGGTGGTGTCATGGTGTGGGGAATATTTTCTTGGCACTCTTTGGGCCCCTTGGTACCATTGAGGCATCGTTTTGCAAACAAAACCCAGCCTACACTGAGGTATTGTTGCTGACAATGTCCCTCCCTTTATGACCACATGTACCCAACATCTGATGGCTACTTTCAGCAGGATAATGCAGCCATGTCATAAAGCTGGAATCATCTAGACGGTTTCTTGAACATGGCAATGGTTCACTGTACTCAAATGGCCTCCACAGTCACAGATCTCAATCCAATAGAGCATCTTTGGGATGTGGTGGAAGGGGAGCATTCGCATCAGGATGTGCAGCCGACAACTCTGCGGCAACTGTGTGATGCCATCCATGTCAATATGGACAAAGATCTTGAGGCAATGCTTCCAGCACCTTGTTGAATCTTGCCACGAAGATGAGGCAGTTTCTAAGGCAAAAGGGGTTCCAACCCTTGTTACAGCATGGGTACCTAAACAGTGGCCGGTGAGTGAGTGTATTACAGTATTTCTGGACTTAAGACGCATTTTAGCAAGAAAATCTTCTAAAAAGTGGCGTGCGTTATAGACCGGAGGTTAGAGGATCCAGCATCGTCAGAACCTCCTGACCCTCTGTAAGGGAGATGGGTGATGCCCTGATATAGAGCTGCACCTGATCTCCCAGACAGGAGTCTCCTACTAATTCCCCTCTCCACGACTTTGTTCTACAGTTCCAGACCTGCGGTGATGTCAGAATCATGTGAATGATCATGTGACTGCCATGCTTGCATGGGACATGGTGAGAAGAGAGGGGAATGGGGGAAGGTGTGTGTGTAGTTTTTTTGTGTGTGGTGTTCTGTGTGTGTAGCTGAGCTCGTTGTGTAGCTGTGCTGTGTGTGTGTGGTGTTTTGGGTGTAGCTGAGCTGTGTCTGTGGTTTTGTGTGTGTAGCTAAGCTGTGTGTGTGTATCTGAATGGATGATGCAGTTCTGAGTGCATGTAACTTTGGATGATGCAGAGCTGTGTGTGCAAATGTATGTCTGTGTGTGTTGTACTTTAGTTCGACAAGCAGGGATATTTTAATTGGTGTATATTTTTTTCCTTTTTTTTGGAAGCCTAAATCTGCGGTGCGTCCTATAGTGAGAAGCGTCTTATAGTCTGAAAAATACAGTATATTCCCCCTGAATAAATGATCATATAATAACCCTCTAATATAATGCATTTGCTTTGTGTTTTGAAACCTTGTGCAAGCACATTGGACAAAACTCACCATAACTCACCAAAACCACATATGTATAAGTAACAAAATGTGGTTTGATTTGTGTAACATTGGAAATTACAACTAAGGCCCCTTTATCACGTGAGTTGCAGATCATGTCAGATTGCAATATGTCAGTATATACCAGTTTTTGGTAGAAGTCATTTGCGTTTTTGCTTTTTTTCATGCACATTTGTGATTTTACCGAGTTTTCTGTGCGTTTTTCATGTGCATGTTTCAAATCACATGATTCGTTAATTGGTACCCACATGCCGCTTTCTGCATTTTTTCCACATCACCTAACAACCCATCCATTTAAAACGCATTGCTCTTGCGAGACTTAAATGGGTTATGAAAAACGCATGTGAAAAAAGCAAATAATAACAACTCCATTGAAAACAATAGGACAGTGCTATGCGTGTTTGGAACGTCAAAAGCATGCGCAGAATTCACGTGTTAATGTGAGTGTGAAAGGAGCAAACAGTTTAACACACGTCACCTGCTTACAAATCACATGTGTGTTTGTGTCCTCTAGTTATTATATACCACATTGTTATTATTTAATTACAGCACCCACAAATATTTTTATATATTAATATTTTTATTTACAGTGCCACCCTTTGCTAGTATGAATAGTTAAAAAGATCATCACTTACAGAAGTGATGCCAACGCTCACTAGCCAGGTATGTCACTCATGAATTGAGTATTTATTGAGAATTTATTCTGGGGGAACAACTAAGGAAGGCCTGTGTGTGACCTTAATCCAGGATTCTAACCTTTTTTCGCAGATTTGTTTGTTTCTCCCCTATTGGATCTCTTTCTAGTCCTAACTAGTCCCCTGATGATTCACCTCAACTGGTGATGAAACGCGTAGGGCAGGGAAGGACGGGGAGGACTTTTTCTTGATATGCCCATAGGGAGATACAGTGCACTTGTCTAGGGATGATGGGTACTGTCCTTGTAAGGACGGGAGCATTTGGGGCTGTAGGGACCATATAGAGTTGAGGGCGAGTATATACAATATCCCCCTCCTAGGTCCATCACAGGAATACATATCCTGAAGCCCGACACTCGATCTGGTAAGACTGCTCCTTTTTTATTTTAATGCTGGTTTGTTTTTGTGTTAGTATATAACTTCTGTAAGTGATTATCTTTTTAACCATTCATACTAATAAAAGTTACGTTTTAAGTGGCTAGTCTTTTGCTGTTGTCGTATTTACTTAGAGGCTAGAACATTACAAGTATACATTGTTACAGGAATAGATTTGGCTTCATTCCTTTGTTGTTAATGAGTAATGGCTGGCTTTCTCTCTGTGGGCCTGAATCAGAACCAATGGCTTAATGAAGCAAAAGAAATATTTTCAGATAAAAACTTCACACAACCTAAATACACCCCCTCCTACAACACAGCATGTAAGCAATTGTTAAAAATATATAAAGAACAAATCATATCATGGTGGGTAGTCCAATGCATTGATAATTACATCAAGAATAACATCGTCCCATGAGGACTTAGAGTGACCTTGACAACAACAACATGTATATGTACCCCAAATTTACTACATAAATGGGAACAGGAGGCAACAGCCTTTTCCTTAAAGCTACTGGGAGGAGAAAAGTAAATTAAATGAACTTGAAAAAGCCCTTAAGGAACAAATCAAGGTGACAAAAAATTTAGTGGGAAACCTGATTTCACCACGAAGGAATCCCAGCTTCAGTCCAAACTTCCAGTATCACCTAAAAGAACTATTTGTTCACGATCTCCAAGATTTTAGAAAAAACAGTGTACCCTATAATTGGAGAACAATCGCAACAGAAAGGCGGTCATACTGGAGTCTCTTAAATGGACACTGAGAGATCAGATAGAGAATCCAGTAGTAGACGTTATCAGATTAAACATTTTATTAACTGCAAGACAAAAGGGGTCCTCTATAAGATAACATGTGGGTGCGGGGAGGGGTAGTCGCTGGAACTGCCGCAGGAGTAGTCTCAGGGGTCTGATGCTGAGGCTGAGAGTCAAGCAGCTGTTGGAGAGCGGAAGCGACTTGTCCTAAAAGTTCTCCTTGGGCAGCAATCCCTCGCGACTGCCGGGCGACAATACCGGAAAGTTCTACCAGTATCTGACATGGCTCCTTTGCGGGGTCCATGTCCGGAACTTACTGTCAAGGCTGTGAGTCTGTGAACCCTCTGGACCACCGCGGGTGATGGTTCTAGCCGACACCTGGGATACCTGGTCTTCAACAGAGCCCGCCGCAAAGCAGGATGGTCTTGCTGCGGCAGGGTGCCACCAGGTCGTTCCACAGGTGCGACTAGCCTTCGGTGGCTGCCACGGTAGAAACGCAGTAGACGGTCTGTACCCGGGGTGACAGCAGGAGAACAGCACAGGAAGGCACACTAGGACTCACGTCAGAAATCGCAGTAGCTGGAACACAGCAATGGACTGGCACACGGATCAGGAACACAGGAACGGTCTAGCACACGGGACAGCAGGACACACAGAAACTCAGGACACACAGGGGAGCTTTCTCTTCAGGGGATGGCTTGAAAATCCGGCAAGGGTCGCAGGAAGGGGCAGGAATTTATGTCAATTATCGGTGCTGGCCCTTTAAATCTTTGTGAGCTGGAACAGGTGCGCCTTAGGAGATGGGGGCGCGCACACCAAACTGCGGGAGCAGCAGCGACCGCCGCAAGAGCTAGTGATCCAAGACGGGGATCATGGGAGCACCCGTGACAAGTGCCCATCATTGCTTTAAGAAATGTAGGTCAGTTAGTCCAAAAAATTGGGAAAACTTTGGAAGTGCTCCAAGTGCAGTTGCAAAAACCATCAAGCTCTAAAAGGAACTGGCTCGCCTTTCAGGATCTCTTTGCTTAAAATAATAGGGTCTCTACTTGAATTTGTAACCTTTCAGGACCCTTGCATTGCAAATAGGCGATACGCTTGTAGTGTATAGCCAAAACATGACACAGAAGCCATCCCTAACCCCAGACTCCTCCCCCTCTCCCCACCCAGTTATTCCCTTCTCGTCTATATCTTGTACTGTCTACCCCCTGTTCGTATTTTTGTCTTGTTCTATCATTGAAAAGGATGGGCGGACCCCCGCAGCTGGTAGTTTACGATCTCTACCTCAATATAATTTCACAGTCTGCTGCCATGTCACTGTATGACATGATGTAGTATGTATATTAATGCTGGGGTCCTGCGAGACCACCCTTCTTGCCTTGGAAATTCTGTTCGCAATTGTTACATTTTTTTCACCAATAAATGTTGATTGAACATAAAAGGAACTGGCTCACATAAAGACCGCCCCAGGAAAGGAAGACAAAGAGTCACCTCTGCTGCGGAGGATAAGTCTACCTAAGTCACCAGATTAGAGACCAGGTCAATACCACAGCGGAAATACCAGACCAGTAGAAATCTGTGCTTTGGTTTAATGAGTCCAAATTTGAGATCCTTGGTTCCAACCACCGGGTCTTTGTGTGATGCAGAAACCTGGTTCCCACCGTGAAGCTGGAGGATCAGGTGTGATGCTGTTGGTGACACTGTTGGGGATTTATTCAAAATTGAAGGTATACTGAACCAGCATGATGACCACAGCATCTTGCAGCCGCATGCTATTCCATCCGGTTTGCGTTTAGTTGGACCATCATTTATTTTTCAACAGTACAATACCCAAACACACCTCCAGGCTGTGTAACCAAGAAGGTGCTACGTCAGATGACCTGGCCTCCAGACCTGAACCCATTCAAGATGGTTTGGGGCAAGATGGAGCGCAGAGCGAAGGCAAAAGGGCCAACAAGTGCTAAGCATCTCTGGGAACTCCTTCAATACTGTTGGAAGACCTCTTAAAACTCATCCAAAGAATGGCAAGAGTGTGCAAAGCAGTAATCAAAGCAGACCTAGCAAGACATATTTTCAGTTGTTTCACACGTTTCTGTTAAGTATATAAGTCCAGATGTGTTAATTCATAGTTTTGATGCCTTCAGTTTGAATCTACAATTTTTATACTCATGAAAAAAACTAAAGGTGTGTCCAAAATTTTGGTCTGTACTGTATGTAGTGATTGCATGTTCTGTGTGAATCATCAGTGTGCATTTTCTGAGTAATATGTTTTTTTGCTACTTTCGGTCACCAGATCTATACTATTGGTACACACCACTAGGTTCCTTCAAGTGACCTGGAAAATTCAAAAGTCAGTAAACTAAATGTCAAAACCAACTGATGTCGTAATGCCACAGTTCATTACAATTGTTATTCATTGTCAAGAATTCTGAAACAGAAAAGGTCTTACATTTAGATAAGAGGAAGTGGCAAAGTGCTGCACTTGGAACATCTGTGAGCTGTCTGAAGGCGGGATCTGTGAGCAGTGTGGAGAAGTGAGAATACAGTTCATTAGCCTGTGTGGAAGATTGAAAGGGACTAGTGTTCCTCTGTAATAGCCCCACTGTTTTCTATCTTGCTAAACTTGCATATCAATGAAGAGAGCCAAGAAAAAGACCATTTAGGTTTGCAAAGACTGGTCCCATGCCATTATTGTGGCAGACGCTGTGGAGGAAGCAGAAGAAACAATAAGGCCTCCATCTTTGAGATATGACATGAGTAACTGTCTACTCATTAAGATAAATTTATGTTCAGGAAATGACCAACATTAAACTCAGAGCATGAAAAACAAGTTGTGACCTTTTATATAGTACTATGTATAATCATTATACATCAATAATTTAACTACATAAAATAATCTCTGTATAATTAAGCCTTTAAGGAGCATGTCATTTTAGTTTTTTGCATTTCCATTTTTTACTTCCCTTCTTTAAAAATAAATTTGTTTTTCTGTTCTGACTTCTCTTCTGCCTTACAAATTGTACTTCCTAGTGACAACATTTCATATTCCATGCCGAATACTGGGAAGCTGTAAAAAAAATTCCAAATGCAATGATATTGTAGAAAAAACATATTTGCGCCGATTTCTTGTGCTACTCGTTAGTGGTCTGTTCCTACCATATATGAAGAATTTGCTATGGGGCATGTACTAGCCTGGTCTGGCACTGGGAGCTAAGTCTACTTAGCTCCTGCTGAGTGACAGGTCCTGGAGTCTCATACAGATTCCAGGCTGCCATGGTAATTGGCGTGACAATCCTGTCCAAGATGGTGGCACCTATGCGCCGCTGGCATTTACCTGCCGCCAGCGGTTTTGCGGGTAGGTGGTTAACACCCGTGATTGGTGGGTGGGTGCTGGCTGCATGGAGCTTGAAACAAGTGATTGGTTAGTTTGTAATTGTGTTGGAGTTTCAGATTTCCACCAATCTGAAATTAGGTTGCTATTTAGAGTTCTCAGTTTTGTAAATTAATTGCCATGCCTGGCACTGGAAATTTCTGTTTGCACAAAAAAAAAAAATAATAATGTTGCAATTTTCCAATACATATAAAGGAAACATACCATGAGGAATCTACCATCAGAGTAGACCTGATGGTATATTCCTTCTGCCTACCTCTGCCATAATCTGCAATTTAATAATATTATAACCTAACTTGTCAAAAACCATAAGTAATATGTAAATAGGCTGGAGAGGCTACTGGGGCGTGTACTAATCTGGCCAGGCACTGGGAGCTAAGCCTAGTAGTCTCTGTAGTTAATTTACATATTACTAAAATAAAGTTTTTGACTAGTCTATAATATTTACTAAAGTCAAACTTGTTCCATTGTGTGAAGGGTATGCAAATGTCTGTATTTATGACTGTGCCTGCTTAAAATGTTATAAAGAGGCATTCTGTCTAGCTCTGACAGAGTAATTCTGCCATAGTGATTTTTTTACATTTTGTGTCACTATCTAAAAATTATTAAAAAGGCTGCATTTTTCACTATGCCCTTTACGCTGCATAATAGGAAGGGTTTTCTCTGTAGCAGACACCTTATTTATATAACATACAGAACAGGATTACACTGGACCCCGCTGTGGACCCACTGGACCCCGCTGACGATGACGTAAGCCGACACCTGGGACCGGAATCTAAGTGGCACCCAGTTTTCAACAGAGCCCGCCGCAAAGCGGGTTGGACTTGTTGCGGCATGGTACCACCAGCTCGTTCCACAGGTGCGACTTGTCTGTGGTGGCAGCCAAGATGAGGTACAAAAACATAAGGCAGGTTTGTGGTCTGGGACAGGCAGGAGGTCAGGGCAGACGGCAAGGGATCAACGTTAGAGGCAGAGCAGAAGGTCAGGACTGGCAGCGGAGGAGCGTAAACGGGAAGTCTGGGGTCACAATGGGAAATCAATAAACAGGCACAGGTGAACAATACAAGCTTTTAAGGAAATATAGCACAAAGATTTGGCAGGGTGTGCAGGGAGAGGCAGACTTAAATGGTATTCTGTAAAATGGACAGAGCCAATTAATGGCACACTGGCTCTTTAAATCTTCTGAAGCCGGCACGTACGGTCACCCTAGGAGTCTGGGACGCGTGCGCACTGCCGAGGGAGCGGAGACAGGAGTCTGGGACAGCTGGGGCACAGGGAGGGCCATGGGCGAGCCCGCGCCCGAGACATGGGATTCTCCAGTAAAAAACAAGTTAGCCCCTATCTACTAGATATGGCCAAACTTGCTCATCAGTGAGAATCATGAGAATGGGGGTCTGTTGTACCCTGAGATAGAGAGAGCAACTGGTTACGCATGCAACGGCTGCTCCATTCATCTCTATGGTTCCGGTGGAGATAGTTGAACACCATATATGTTCTTTCCTTGTCTCCATAAAATTTAAATTGAATAGTCTTTTTGTTTTTATAATATAATCACAAAAAGGAGAATATGATAATCCACAAAAAATTAAAATGTCCAGTTTATTCCATCAGAGTTAAAAATAACATAAAGTGCATGATCCCCCTAAGGACCTGCACCTTTTAAACTTTACAATTCAGTATTATTCATGAGTATGTTCGAGCACGTAGGTCTTACAAGACCTGGGTATGGTGAGTGAGATGACTATTTTTCTTTTTTTGTGATTTTCAGAAACCTGTCCAGAAAAAGCACAACCATATCCAGACTTAAGTAGTGGCGAACCCTATGGAGTCCCTGCAGGCTACCAACTGCCTATATCTTATCATCTGCCATTTTGACATGATGTATACAAATTTGCTGTGGGTTGCTACATGTATGTTTTTAATACAATGAATTTATGTTTGAATAAAATTAGTTTTGTCTTTTGGATGAAATATGTTTTCCCCTGACTTTTTTAAGTTTGTTATATCTTTCTTTGATTTCTTTGATTTTGTTTCGGACAATCTGACTATTCGGACTGAGCGCAGGATTTAAGATTCAATTTGTGTTGCAAGATAAAGCACTTACACACACCAGGAAGAAGAAGGTGAACTCCGGCAGACCTGAGCGGGTAAGTGACACATGCAGGATATCAGGCGCACGATCTTAGTGAATCGCGGCAGATGTGCATTCCGGTCGGACAATGCCCTTTCGGGGATCGTGCAGGACGGGTAAGTAAATGTGTCCCAATAGGTATATAACAGTGCACATACTCCATTCTTTAGTGTGTCAGGTTGGATGCCAGGGTCCCCTGACACTGTGGGCCTGGTAGCAGATGCAATGGCTGCTACCGCTGTAGTTGTGCCCCTGCTGTGATGTCAGAAAAGTAAAGCAAAGAGATGTTCAGTTCCCTTTTGTTTTATACTGATTACAGTTATTTTAAATATTTAATTTGTTGGATTACTACAATTTTCTACAAACCATACAACATCTGATCATAGTAAAGCAACTGTTGAAATATTCCCTTATCACTTCTTGAAAGATTATTACAAACGCTGGATGTTGCAGGGCTTTTCATAGCCTGAATGTCAAGGGACTTCAGCGAATGGAAAAATCATACTACATCACCACTTCCAATTACCTAGTTACCAAACACAATATAATACTCGGTGTATTCATAAGGAATAGTGTACACAATGCCATAATCATCTATTTATGTGTATTATATTTTATATTTCCTGCAGCTGGAAATAGACATTCTACAAAAGAGGCAGAGGATTGTCAAATTCTCCTTCAGATAAAGTTTCAAGCTGTGTGGGAGACCTGTAACATGTGAGACTGAATCTGAGCTGTGTAATCACAATTGGGTATCAGCTATTACTATTCTATGTGGGTTGTTTGCAACAGTTGCATGAAAAATCACAAAAACACAAAAAAACATCAAAAGTCGCAGAACATAGACCAGTAGGGACTGGTTTCAATTTGCTCCAAAACTTGCGCCTAAATGTTAAGTCAAAAATCATTAACTCAGTCCAATTGTGAAAACTAGTCTATGCGAATACTGAATTTGGTGCCTGCTGGGTCTATGTCAAAGTGAATATGTACTGTTCTATGTTCTATGTTCACAAAGCAGCATTTGTAACTGCGCCAAAGAAACCCCAAACATACACAAAAAAAACCTATTATATGTTAACCCCGATTGTATCAGTTTCCATGGACATGCTCTGCTTGTTGAAACTGACATCTGTGATGAAATCTTACGGACCAAGCATCTTGTACATGGTTTCATTTCCACAGACTGAGCATGCTTATGTGCAAGTAACCTAATGCATTGCCTATAAGTTTTCATAATCTTCAAAATTCACACTGTACTACAAAAGAAATATGCAACATCCCCCACCCCCGGGGCGTAGCGTAGCCCAGAATACGGGAGTGGCTGGAGGTTGCGGCCTAGGGTGTGCTGATGTCACGGTTCTTGGTATGGGGACCGGAGGGCTGTCCTACACCCTGGCAGGTCTCCAGCAGGTGGTGTGTGCAAAAAATATGGAGGGAGAGGCTGATGTACTGGTTCTCCCTGGGGCAACCCTAAGTGTCTGTAAGATAGGTTCTTGGGTAATGGATGGGGAGCTCGCGGTGGTAGACAGCCGTATCCAGGGATCAGACTGAGGCAATGTTGTGCAAATTATCTTACGATTCTTTATAGAACAGGTAGCAGGCATTGGGCCTAAATGGTTAACAGGAGATCTGGTACTGGTGTGGTCGTGGAGAGGGTCTTCAGGAATAGTGCACCAGCCTGGTAGTAGATGCAGGCTGGGATGGAGCTGTGTACAACTTGTGGAAGCTGCAGCTCTGGATTGAATCTCCAGACTTGGGTCCTGGGATTAAGTTAAGTGTCAGTGCTGAAGGTGTACTACACACTGTCTTTCTCTGTTCGCTCTGTCTGTGTAGACAGACCATGCGGTCTAGAGCATGTGCAGGCTCCTGAGAAGGAGCATGAGGTCCAAGAGGCCAGTGCTTCCACTGCACAGGGGGTTTATTACTCCCCCTGGTCAGGTGGTAGCACCTCTCCAATCATACTCCAGTTTACAATCCAGCCAACTCATTGGTCAATTACTTACACATAGTTAACTGCTGCCATTCCGGGTAGTATTCACAGGCTGTAATTATTAAGTCTCTCATGTCACAGCTTCTGACATGGAGAGGGACACTTTAGCAATATAATGCATTATTTTATGCAAGCTACTAAATGACTAAATGTAAAAGTTGCTTGTCTGGAAATAAAAGCAGGTTAAAATATTTCATACAATGCAAAAAGTTTAGTAGATGACATATACAGCTAAAGAAAATATGCATAATTGGTATGGCTGAATCAATAAAGACCCAAACTATATAACTATTGTGATATTAATCCTAGGGTCAACATCTGCAAAGAGTTTGTATGTTCTCTCCGTGTTTGCATGGGTTTCCTCCGGTTTCCTCCCACACTCCAAAACATACTTGTTGATTAGATTGTGAACCCCATTCGGGACAGGGACCGATTTGGCAATCTCTGTGCAGTGCTGCGTAATCTGTGTGTGCTTTATAAATATAGGAATTATTATTATTAATAATCCAGGACAGTTGTCAGGCTTAGAGGTTGTGGATCCTCTGAAACACCGCGGACGATGGCACAAGCCACTACCTGGGACCGGAGTCTAAGTGGCACCCGGTTTTCACCAGAGCCCGCCGCAAAGCGGGTTGGACATGCTGCGGCGTGGTACCACCAGGTCGTTCCACAGGCGTGACTTGTCCGCAGTGGCAGCCAAGGTCGAGGTACAGAATCGGCAGGCAATCTCGTAGTCAAGGTCAGGCAGGAGGTCAGGACGGGCAGCACAGGTTCGTAGTCAGAGTCGTAGCAACAGGTCAGGACAGGCGGCAAAGGAGCGTAGTCAGAAACGGAACCGGGGTCACAACAGGAAATCTTAAGAACAGCACAAGGCATCAAATACAGCGTTCTCTAGGGCACAAGGCACAAAGATCCGGCAAGGGTAACAGGAAGAGGCAGGGTTAAATAGTTTAAGGGGGAAAGACCAGCGCCAATTAGTGGCGCGCTGGCCCTTTAAATTTGCAGAACCTGCCGCGCGCGCCCTAGCTGTCGGGGACGCGCGCGCACAGCCGAAGGGGATGGAGCAGCCGGCGGGACAGGAGCCGGGACCCGTGAGTGGCGCTTGCGGCACGCTGGCGGGGGACGGAAGGCACGGGTGAGCCTGTGACGGGGATCACGGGACCACCCGTGACAACAGTGAATTGATAGTTCCACGACTGTGTTTGGAACCAGGGGCGATTATAGCATATTTGCTGCCTGAGGCGAAAATCCTTGTTCAGTAACCAACCTCTATTTCCCTGCTATTTTTGGCAGGGGAACAGGAACAAATCTGACAAATATTTTATAGGTGTCCATATTCTGTTGAGTAAATGCTGCAAACTTTACTGACAATTGTTAAAATTCCAACAGGAATTGTCTGTGTCTAACTGTCTCTGGCACTGACTGTCTCTGACTATGTCTGTCTCTGACTCCAGGTTTCTCTGTCTCTTTTATTGACTGTCACTGTCTGTCTATGATTGTCTTGGATTGTCCCTTCCTTATTAAGGCTTATTTTTGACACTGTCTCCAATTACCTCTGACTGTCTCTGTTTGTCTCTGGTTTCCTCTGTCTCTGACAGTCTGCCTGTGTCCCTGCATAGTAAGGAGTTAAGGTGCTATGTCCATCAGCATATAAATCGCACCTGTTAAAGAGACAGGTGTGATTTATTTACCTGGTGGGCATAAGAGTCCCCAAAGGGTCAAAAAAGTCATTAGTAGGTCCATGATTAGGTTGTTTGGTTAAGTACTGTATGTTTTTAATTTTTATTATATGATGATATATTTATTAATGCAACACTATCATTTTCCTTTGGGGAGGAATAAAGTCGTATCTTATCTTAAACCTCAGGATTTTTGTTTCTTTGTTCATCCTAACTTAAACTAAAGGTTGTCTTGTGTTTTAATATATTTTTTTAAATAAATTAAACCTGCTGTATGAAAAAAAGATTTCTTCATTTTGCTATCTTCTGTCATAAATAACTTTTTCAAACGACAATTAAATAGATACAGCGATACCAAATGTTTAGGTGGTTTGAACTTTTGGGGTTTTATTTTTTTTTTACAATTTTTTTTAGACCTACGGTACTTTGCTCCTATTGCAGTATATGGAAAATTAGCTTCTGAGGTGTTATAAAGACCTCAGGCTGTCATGGCAACATGGTCATGTTACCTTTAACTTTAACTATGCTTTCATGACAATGGAAATCCCCGAAAATCCCATCAATAGCGGAACCTACTATGAAGATCTGTAATAATTGTATAATTTAGTGGTCTATAGCTTTTAATTGTGATACTAGTACTAAATATTATGAAAAGTGGGAGAAATGGTTGGAAACGTCTTACTATAACGCTTTGCCTTGTTAGAATCTACCTTTTTAGACAGGAATAAATAGGAGAAATGCTACAAATTGGACACTATGTTCATGCTATGCTTTGGCCAACATTCAGATTGCCTACTGTTATTGTAGTGTTTTTCTTTGTTACTGTTGTTACACTTTCTATGTGTCTAATTTCAAAGACTACAGTACTATACATGTAAAACAATGATGCTTGCTAAAGTTATCATCACTATATTTTAAAAATATAAGCCTGACTACACCATGCAGGTCGTTTATCTTTATTTTTTCCCTTTTTTTTTTTTTTTTGCAACTTTTTTTGGCGCATTGCAATTTTTGCACTTTTTTGGGGACTTTTTGAAATGTCCACTGAAGTCCACCAGACGTTAATTTATCGTCAGTAAGACACATTTATCTTCTATTCAAGATGTGCTCAATTTATCTTTTCACATTAAAACATTTTTTTTGGCGCAAAAAAACAGGCAAAAACAAGCCAAAACAGAAATAATATAAATGACCCCCTATGTCCGACACTGATTCGGGTCTGCCGGGATTCACTAAGGTTCGTGCACCTGATATCCAGCAGGTGTCGCTGCTGCGCCGAGGACCACCAGAGTTCACCTTCGTCCCGGTGCATGTAAGTGCTGATCTTGTGACACAAATTCTTTTTTAAATTCCCCAGTTATTCCGAATCTGTTGAGTTGTCCGAAGGCCACGCCCCCGATTTCTGTAGCTTGAAACCCGGCGCCGATGCGACACAATCCGATCACGTGCGCCAAAATCCCGGGGCAACTTCCTTTTATTTTTTTTTAAATTCCGCAATTTTTCAGAATCAGCTGGGTTTTCCAACGGCCACGGCCCCCGATTTCCGTCGCGTGCATGCCAGAACCGAATCACCACAATCCGATCGCATGCACCAAAAATCGGGGCAATTCGCTGCAAATCGGAAAAATTCAGGAAACCTGACGTAAAAAAGTGATTTGGGCCCTTAGTAAATGACCCCCAATGTACAAAGTATTATAGCAGTAACAAATATCACATAGACAAAACAATGTTTGTACGCATGGAGCCTAAATAATAGTGTTAATTTTTATATTGCAGAGTATCTTGCAAAAGAAAAATGCATCCTGTTCTGCTATCAGGAACATACAGAGCTATTCAACAAGTCTATGGTGCCACCCTCAGTTTATAGAAGGTACAGCATTTAAAATAAGTTGAAAATCTGGACTGTAAGGAAAAAAAAGGATGTTTCTGGGAAGGTTACAAAAATGGCACTATAGATCCTACATATAGATCCACATAGGAATGTCCCTTCCCGCCTCTGTAGTAAACAGCTCCCAATCAGTCATTTCAAAGCAGGCTTGTAGTTCCCATTCTACCTCCTCTGTCCACAAACTAATCTGCTTAGTACGAATGGGTAGTCTGTATCTCATAGGGCAATACTTAGGGTGTAACAAAGTCAGATTATGGTCAGATGTGCCCATAGGTGGTAAAGGTCGGTAGGCATCCTTTATGTTTACAATGGGTCTAAAACCTTCTATCCTCTTGTAGGATTCAGGACATATTGGGAAAACCTAGGTAGGATCCTACTCCCATCCACATGATTAAAGTCGCCCATGACAATAACCAAACTGTCTGGGTACCTACTTTGCTTGTCGCCGACCAAACCTTGCAGTACCTCACAGGCGACTTCCTTGATCGCCGATGGAGGAATGTATGTCACTATCATTATAACCACAGTAAATTCCCTGGGTAGATATGTAGATCTGATTGCCAATGATAAAAGCCCAATATCTTTACTGCAGCGTTGGGCACGAATGGTAACTTGATCCTGAGGGCACCATACATTGTTGATAAAGACCATAACCCCCACCCTCTGTTCTTACCAGACTGAACCCTGCAGGGACACCAATGCATCCGTAATATTCGCATGGAGCCAAGTTTCAGTAAAACATAGTAAACAGGAGTTAGTGTTACTTTTCTTGTCGTAGACCAGACTTTGCAATTCCACCAATTTGTTCCAAATTGACTGCACGTTCCTGTCAGTATGGAGGGGATACAAGGTTTATTACCCTTTTTCTGCATTTTTCACTTCGCTTCTCAACATCATCTTTAGGTACCCATGGTCTCCCCAAAAGTCCCTTCAGAATACATCTCCTTAAGGATAATAGCGTGTATCTTGACCACGTTATACGTTTTGATTCACATACATTGAACACAATGCAATCTGTTCCTACATTATCGTCGAAAATTTCTTTCCTTATACCCGTAGTTTCTGGCGTCTCATTCAGCCATTCCAAGTCTCCTGTTAAGGGGATTGTTCTGCCATACGCAGTATGATTTCTGATAGGACAATAGTACTTAGTATAGTTCGTAAAGCCAGTTCTAGCTGACAGGGATAACTTGTGAATACTTTCAGTGTCAGTTGGGCTAGTGTCCCAAACTCAGGGGTTGTACCAGGCACCATATTTTGTACAAGCGGCTCCCATCGCGGCCACTCAGGTAGCCCATGCCATGCCAACACACAGCCCTGCTCAGTGCGCAACCGATGGGGCCACCCTGCATTTATACAAGGTACTATCCCACCGTCATCGCCCCAAGTCGCGGGTTGGCAACAGCTATATGACCCCTTTAGCAGGGAAGGAAACATCCTGAGCACGTAAACCGACACCCTCTGGCTCCTTAACTCCCTGAATAGCCAGCCCGTTAGGGAAACCCTCCATATACCCCAGGTTCTGGACTCCCCAAGGACACATACCTTCACTGACATTTTTCATGCTGAAGTCTCCTTTTGCCTCTCCGTCCGTCTTCAATACTCAAGCCATCCAGATCCATGCTACAGTCCCCGATCATACTACTCAGTCCTTCCTGGTCCTTGGAAGGAGATGGAAAATCCTTGCAACTTATAACCCGAAAACTGTAACTCTAACTCCCTGTGTCCACCTCTCCAGCCCTCCTACTAATGAGACCCCCAGCTCCTCAGGTCCGCTACTCAGCTCAGGTCCGGTCTGCTGTTTGGCATTCCTCCTGGTTCCCGAGGGCTTTCCTCAAGCTCAGGGATTCCCTCGGCTCCTGTCCCTGTTTTCCGATCATGGTCCTCGTGTCCGGCGATGTGCTCCGGCAGACTCTGTTCTAACAGCCTCCCCAGGCTGCCAGCCCCACATTCACACGCAGGAACAAGGAGAACGGGAAGCAGATAGACAGACGAACAGAAGTGACAGCAGAAGTGACATGCAGCCGGCACCAGTGCCAGATTAAAGCTGCTAAATTTTTATTTATCATACTATTTTTTACTGTTCCCTTATAAAGAATGGATGGACCATTATACAAGCTCTTATACCTCTTGTGTCACCCCCTTCATCCTCAGTCCAGTGCTCCCAGGAGAATTCTAAGGTCCAGTGCAGAGACTTGTGTCCCCAGATGGATTCTCTGATCAAGTGCAGAAACCTGTGCCACCAGGAGGAGTCTCTGGTCCAGTACAGAGACCTGTGCCCCCAGGAGGATTTGCTGATCCAGCGCAGAGACCTGTGCCCCCAGGAGGATTCTCCGATCCAGAGCAGAGAACTGTGCCCCCAGGAGGATTCTTCCATTCAGTAAAGAGACCTATGCCCACAGGAGGATTTTCTGGTCCTCCGTTGTGCCAGTCTGACACTGAACAAGCCATGCACCTGTGCGTCCGTCACATGAACGTTTATTCATAGGAAGTAAGCAACGGATACAACAGGAAAAGATCGAGAACCATAAGGAATTGATATCGAAAGTATGTTTGAAAAGTAACTAACATTTAGTCATAAAACAATCATATTTATTTGCTGGAGCTGGACAACTGCTTTAAACATTATCTTTACCTTTTTAACTTAAATTTAAAGTGAAAGATAATATTAAGTCCAAAATAACTTTTTTTCTGTGAGAAAATCCTATAACAGAACCACTGAAAGAGGCTTAGCACAATTCTTAGAATAAAATGTAAAGTTCTAAAAACCTTAAACGTTCAATATAATCTGTAATGTTTAATCTATTCCAAGTCCTAGAAATTGGTTCAGTTTTCATCAATAGCTCCATGAACCTAGACAAACCACTAAACACTAAATTATTTATACAGATTACCACTTCTTGGGCTATACTCAATTATTTATATAGAAGACCACTCCCTGGGCTAAATCATTACATAAGATAGTGAACTGTTTTGAGTATTCTCTAAAAAACTAATTATAATGTTTTCATTTAATTCTATGTGTGTGTGTTGGGGGAGGTTAATTGCACTAAGCTTTTGTGTATAAAATGTTGCAAAAATGTTGTATCAACTGATTTACTCTAAATTTGTGTCTTCTTGGAGAGTGAACCAAGTACTCCATTAGCAGTGTTGACCTTTTATATTTTATAATATATATTACTATATATTGTCATGTTATTTTGTTTGTTTTTTTGTGGTGAAGGAATCTGAGTTGCTTGCATGTATTTTTGTACTTTTGCTCAGTGATGTTCAGACTTTTCTTTGATAAACTCTGCAGACATCTTTGCTGCCTCGTTCCTGTATCTTTTCCATCAATTCGGTTTGATAGTAGAAATGGTCTGGTTGACACTTATTTGCAACTTTTTTCCAATTCTTAGCTCAAAATGATACTACTTTTATCAACTTATCTAAAACAATAAGCGTGCAACATACAATAAATGTGCTCCAAAAACACTATGAAAAAAAGAAAGATCTGGGCTAAATGATAAATCTGCCCCTATATATTTGTCTCAGTACATATAATGAAAAAAGGTAACAAAACAAGAATGTTCATTTTACTATGATGTACTAAGTTATACAGTAAAATAAAGAAGTGGCTTATGTAAAGTTCTCTAACTTCCCTAAAAAAAAGCTCCCAAGTATTAAAGTCATATAAAACGAAAAAAGGAAGAAGGAAGGAGGAAAGGGTGAGGGATGGGGCTATCCAGTGTGCTCCTCTCTGTCCATTGAATACATGTCTGCTCTGATACACTCTGTTCTCTATGTTCCCACACACAGTGCACTGTTCCGCCTGCAGCTGCTCCATTTATTGCTCTAGTTTGTACTAGTTCCGCTTCCTGAATGAGATTATTTAACCATCATCATGGTCCAGCAAGCCCAGCAGATCGCGACACACTGTCAACAGCTAGGTCAAGTCACCCCCATGCTACAGCAGATGATGGCTACTCAGCATCAGTGCCAGGTTCCTGCGACTTCCCCTGTTACTCCGGTTGGCCTGCCTGCCATGGAACCCTGGTTGAGACTTTCCCTCAAAGTATGATTGGGACCCCAAATTGTGCAGGGGTTTTATCACCCAGTGAGCTTATGCCTACGCAGTTCATCACGGAACGGTCTAAGGTGGCATTTTTCATCTGCCTCCTCTCTGGGAAGGCCCTGGCATGGGCTACTGCCCTCTGGGACAGGAGAGACCAGGTTACAACGGACATCTCTGAGTTCCGGTCCGTCTTCAAGGAACCTGCATGGGGCTTCTTCTGCCGAGACTGCACTGCTGAACCTGCGTCAGAGGGACTCATCTGTGGGAGACTATGCAGTTCAGTTCCGTACCCTGGCCTCTGAACTCTCCAGGAATGATGCAGCCCTGACTGCAACCTTTAAAAAAGGCCTGTCAGCCCAAGTCAAAGACGTGCCATCTACCCTGAGTGGTCTCATCACACTGGCCACTCGGATTGATGTGCGGTTTAAGGAGCAGGCTGAGGAATTACGTCTAGAGCATCACAAGCCCGGGTTCCACGTTTACCTCGCTTGGCACCTGCCTTCCAAAGGCTGCTCCAGCCTATGGCCGTACCGTCTACAGGGGAACCTGTGCAGGTGGATGGAACCCGATTTTCCCTCCAAGAACGTTCCAGACGACGCTACACTTCATTGGGGCATGTCCCGTCCGTTCCCAACATCCATAGGTGAGAACAAATCTTCTCCACGCCTGAATATTCCCGTCTTGCTCACCTCTGGAACAGGTGCCCAGTTCCAGATTTCGGACTTCTTGGACGAAGGTTCTCCAGGGAACTTCGTGGAGGCCACTCTGGTCTCAGGGCATCACCTCCCAGTCATTCGCCTCGAAAAGCCTTTGGTCATCTCCTCTGTCAGTGGTGAAATCCTCTCTGATCCGGTCCAGTACCGCACCAAGCCTCTGTCCTTGCAGGTTGGTGTGCTACACAAAGAGAGACTGTCTTTTTATGTGCTACCATGGTCCACGTCTTCCATCCCGTTGGGTCTACTATAGTTGCAGCTCCATGCACCCATTCTTAACTGGAAGACGGGGGAGATCCTTTGTTGGGGTCCTAATTGCCAGTTTCGCTTTATTCCTCATCCAGTGCCAGTCTTGGTTTCTTCTGTGGCTCCCATTCCCCTGGAGGGTCTTCCAGCTTGCTATCAGGACTTTTTGAAGAAGCAGGCTGAGACTTTGCCGCCTCACCGGCCCCACTCTCAGTACCAGAAACCACAGCAATGTCGGACTACCTCAAAGAGAACCTGCAGAGGGGGTTCATACGTAAATCCTCTTCTCCTGCTTGTGCAGGCTTTTTCTTTGTGACCAAAAAGGATGGGTCACTCCATCCATGCATTGACTACCGCGGCTTTAACAAGGTCGCAGTTAAGAACTGCTATCCATTGGTGTTGATCACTGAACTGTTTGACTGTCTTTGTGGAGTCAAGATCTTCTCCAAATTGTATCTTTGAGGGGCCTACAACCTCATCCGTATCCGCGAGGGAGATGAGTGGAAGACCACTTTTAATACCTGTGATGGACACTTCGAGGACCTGGTGATGCCATTTGGACTCTGTAAGGCACCAGCCGTCTTCCAGGAATTCGTTAATCACATCTTTAGAGACTTGCTTTATGCCTGTGTTGTGGTCTATCTGGAAGACATTCTGGTATTCTCTCCAGACCTTGAGTCCCACCAGTTCCACATACGGCAAGTCCTCAGTCGTTTAAGGGCCCATCGCCTTTACACCAAACTTGAGAAGTGCCAATTTCAGTGGAGTCTTCCATTTCTCGGCTATATCATCTCCAACAGAGGTCTCCAGATGTATCCTGCTGTTGTCTGCTGTTCTTCAGTGGCCTCTTCCGGTAGGACTACGTGCAATACAGAGGTTTCTGGGCTCTGCGAACTACTGCCGCCAGTTTATTCCGCATTTCTCCTCCCTGGAATCTCCCATCATAGTACTCGCCAAGAAGGGTGCCACAGGCCGCTGAAGAGGCCTTCTCTAAATTGAATATTGCCTTTGTCTCAGCGAAGCCCTTACATCTAGAGGTTGATGCTTCCTCAGTAGGAACAGGAGCAGTGCTTACCCAGAAAGGTCCTAAAGGCCGCACTCTCATGTGTGGTTTCTATTCTAAGACCTTCTCCTCTGCAGAAAGGAATTACTCCACAGGAGATCGGGAACTTTAGGCAATAAAACTTGCCTTAGAAGAGTGGCGTTAACTTCTGGAGGGAGCTCATTTTTCGGTCTGCATCTTCACAGATCATAAGAACTTCCTCTATCTCCAGACTGCACAGCTACCCAATCCACGTCAAGCCCTTTGGTCACTCTTCTTTTCCTGATTTTATTTCCTTATCCATTTCCTTCCGGCTGAGAAGAACATCAAGGCTGATGACTTTTCTCGGATGTCACTGGGGAAGAACTAGCTCCTCGGCATGTCATCCCTCCTGAGTGACTGGCATGGGCTGGGCCTGTGGATCTTCGACAACTACCTTCTGGCGAGACCTACGTATGAACTGCTCTCCGGTGGAAAATTCTGACTTTGAGACATTGCTCACGTGTGGGTGGGCACCCTGGGGTGCAGAGCTCTGTCACCCTCATTTCAAAATTCTATTGGTTGCCAGATCTGGCCAAGGATGTTGGGGACTTTGTGGGTTCCTGTACTTCCTGTGCCCAGAATAAGTCGTCAGGTCTCAAGCCTGCTGGTCTTCTTCTGCCATTGCCGATATCCAGCTGCCCGTGGACTCGTGTGGCTATAAACTTCATCACAGACCTGCCACCTTCATCAGGCAATACCGTCATCTGGGTGGTAACTGACTGTTTTCCAAAAATGTCCCATTTTGTTCCCCTGTCAGGTCTGCCATCTGCTCCACATCTTGCCAGCCAGTTCTTCTGTCATAGAGTCAAAGATATAAAATTAGTGCTCTACTCCTTATACTGTTTGTCAAATGGCGAGAGCCTCTCACCACCTCTTCATGGACTGGAAATAAAAGATATCCCCAACTCTTTGCATCGCCAATCGTCCTCCTTTAGTGGGTTGAAACACAAACCTTGTCTCGTTACCGTGTCCGTGGTGTGTTCCCGATCCTACATCAGGAGGTATGCGAAAGGATAGTGCAGATTGCCAGGTTCAAAAGGGAAATAGTGAAGAGGTGGTGAGAGGCTCTCGCCATTTGACAAACAGTATAAGGAGTAGAGCACTAATTTTATATCTTTGACTCTGAGACTTTGTGGCGTATACGGGAGTATGCCATATTAGTGGCTCCTCCATATTTTGTATGTTACATTTTCCATCTTTCCTGGATATTTTATTATTTATTTCTGTATACTAGTTCTTCTGTCATATCTTCCGACTGCATGGACTTCACCAGTACATCGTCTCTGACAGGGCGTTCAGTTTGTCTATAAATTCTAGCGTTCCCTCTGCAACCAACTTCAAGTGAAATTGGACTTTTCTTCCACCTATCATCCCCAGTCTAATGGGCAGGTGAAAAGAGTTAATCAGACCCTGGGCTACTATCTACGCCATTTTGTTTCTGCCCATCAGGGCAATTGGTCCACTCCGTTGCCATGGGCAGAGTTTTCTTACAACTCCTTGGACTCCGCCATGGAACTGAAGACCATCTGGGAGCAGACTTGCCTTTCCTTATTACAGGCCGATAAAAAACGCAGGCCTCCTCCTGTTTTTGCTCCAGGTGACAAAATCTGGTTGCCCTCCAGGTATGTCCGGCTAAAGAACCCTAGCTACAAGCTTAGTCTTCATTTCCTGGGTCCCTTCAAGGTGCTGAGTCGCATCAATCCAGAGTCCTACAAGCTGCGCCTTCCTCCCACCATGTGCATCCTGAACTCCTTCCATGTCTACCTGTTCAAGCCTGTCATCCTAAACTGCTTCTCCCTGCAAGAACCTCCTCCTGCTCCTAAGGCTGACTCCACTGACATCTGTGTGATAAAGGTGATACTTGACATGAATATGTTGAGAGGGAAGCAGTTCTTCTTGGTTGTTTGGAAGGGGTTCGAGCTAGTAGGAGAGATTGAATCCGATATTGAGCCCGAGGACAATATCCTGGACCATTATCTCCTGCAAAAATTCCTCCAGCCCAAAAAGAGGGGGAGGTTGAAGGGAGAGGGGGGGGGGGAGTACTGTCACGGGTGGTCCCCCGTGCCCCCCTCCGTGTGCCCATGCTCTGCGGTACATTCACTTACCTGTCATTGAGATTTCAAGGGCCAGCGCACCTTACCCAGAATTCTATTTAACCCAGCCTCTCCCCACACACCGTGCTGGAGCTTTATTCATCATAGCCTTAGAGAAAGCTTGTTCCTGTGCGATTATTCTGATTTCCCTTTCCTGACCTCGCTTCTGTGCTGCCTGTCCTGACCTTCCGCTATGTCCCCGACTCCAATCCTGTGCTGCCTGTCTCGATCTCCTGCCTGTCTCTGACCATGCTTCTGCCTCATAATTCCGGAATTCGCCTTGGCGGCCAAAGTCACGCCTGTCAAACGACCTGGTGGTACCACATCCAACCCGCTTTGCAGCGGGCTCTGGTTTAAACCGGATGCCACTTAGACTCCGGTGCCAGTTGTCGGCTTACGTCATCGTCCGCGGTGGTCTAGAGCATCCAGTACCATTGATCCTGACATGGTAATATAAATTATTAAGTAATTGGGTATTATGGCTGTCTGATAAGCAGCAATATGAATTTTGAAAATAGCACAATATTCAATATTTTTTCTTTCATTTAAAAAACACAAAACATATTACCCAAACTTTTCAACTAACACAAAATGCAGTGTATCATGAGAAAATAATAGTAATACCTACTTGAGTATGTAAATGCACTCTAAATATAAACATCTGTACTAACACATCAGATTCTAAAAATAGGGCTCTGTCAAGAAGGAGAGAAGTGGCTTTGGCGGGAAGGGGTTAATTGAAGAGTACTAATAATTTTGTCCACACGTGTACATATAGATTTAGATGTCAAATTTCCGATAGGACTGACTCCAAGACATAGAAAGTGCAGAAATATAAATTAAAAATCTCTTCATAAAACTATGCATCAGGCTCCCCAGCTTCTCTGTTGCTGTGAAATTGTAAAATTTGTCCTAAGTAAAATATAACACAAAGAGGGGTATTTTTTCAGGCAAAAATGTAAAATTTCAACACTAACATTTCAAGAGCAATTTTCTAAATCCAGACGCATCTGCTGGATGAATGCCCAGAATGACCAGGAGAAGTTCCTAGCACTGTGAATTAGTTCATTCATAAAATTTATATTTATCAAACTGAGTAGTAATCCAATATTCAACCCCTACCCACACCTGGATATAACAGTATGTGGGGATGTAATTTGGTTTTAGGAAGTCAAGGAGTTAAACACTGAAGTCAAGCTTTCCCTGCCTTAAAATGCCCCCTTGACTGTAATTGATGGTCCTGCGTCCAGGGACATCACTGCTCGGATCTCCTGAAGTCCGGATGATGTTGTCAATCACTTGGGAGGAGGTGTTCAGAGGCAGGGAGGGCATGACTTCAATGTTAAACTCTCCGCCTTACTTCTAACATCTAACGTTAAATCTGGTTTTCTGGGTGATCCCACCAACATGGGTCATGAAAGAAACATGATCTAGAAGATGGTCAACTGCTTGACAGCATGCTGGTAGTGGTTTATTTGGCCAATTTGTGATGACAGGTTCCATTTAAAAAGAACAACTCTTCTTGAAAAAAAAATAAGCCCTTAACCAAATTTGTCAGCCGAAAAATAAAAAAGTTATGCCTCTGAAAAGATGGTGATGCTAAAATTAACCAGATTTTCTCCAAATAAGCTTTTATTAAGTAAAGTATTAAAATTTAAAATCCATAAAAATTTGGTATTTTCGTAATCGTGGCGACCCATAAAATAGAAATAACACATTTTTATTGTATGGTGAATGGCCAGAAAAAGTAAAAAAAATCTTGCTTTGATGATTTTAATTTCCTCCAAAGAGTTAAAGGGTTATTTCAGGAATATGAACGTCTGATAATAAATCCATAATGCTATAAATAAATGAATATAACAAAACTCGATGTCATTAGTCACAAAATGGAGTTTAAATAGTTTGATTTTATAATTCACAAAATGTTAAGAATGTAAAGAAGACGGAGTTATCACCAAGAAGACCGCCACTGGAAAGTCGAATGATCCTATAGTGCTCAGTAACCCCTCCTCCCTCCCAGTGATGATGTAACAGATTGTCCAGCACTGTTACCATATCAATGATATGTAACTGCCATCACTGCACATTACACCACTGAGATGATCACCACATTGGCCATACTGAAACTGCAACCAACCAACTAGGGCGAAATATAGACCCCACTTCCATTAATTTCTAACTAATAAAAAACACCTAAAGGGTTAACTTCTGAAAAGTGCTTTTTCATAAATTGAGGGGTTTAGTTTCCATTATGGGGTAATTTACAAGTCCCCCGGACTTCAATTCTCGTGCATGCGCAGTAATTAAATGAAAGGAGACATCAGTGGGCAGCAGATAGAGCAGGAAGCCGACTGGCATCTAGTGAGCATAGGGCAAAAACTGGAGCCCAGGGGGGCCTATGAAGAAAGAGGAGTGCCTGAATGGCCCCCATATGACATATAAGTCTGATCGACAGACCAGCAGTCCGCATTATTCATTAGGGGGCCACTCCTCTGTCCTCATAGGGCCCCCTGGGCTCCAGTTTTTGCCCTATGCGCACAAGATGCCAGCCGGCTTCCTGCTCTCGGACTATCTGCCGCCCACTGATGTCTCCTTTCATTGAATTACTGCGCATGCACGAGAATTGAAGTCCGGGGGAGTGGCGGCCTGTGAAGAAAGAGGAGTGCCTGGAAATCGGTTATATGTCATTTGCTTAAGGGACTATTATTGAAGTCTGATTAAAGCCAGGGTTATGACATGGACTGCTTTAGAAAGGGGCTGGTGAGTAGATTTAGTAGGTATGTTTGGATGAAGGCACTCATTTTTGGTGACAGGTTCACTTTAAGGGTTTGAACCGCTTTTGTGTCGTGGTTGCATTTTGTCAAACACTTTAGACTGTACACCTAAAAGGGGCAAGGTAGTGTGTGTTCCTACTTTGCACCACATTTATTACTGCAGTGCAACACTATTTTGTTGAAATAGCTTCCAAAGTGCACAAAAAGGTGCAATTGTGTGCAAATCCTGAAAAAAGACCAGATTAACTAAGAGTGTGTGACACTATTGGATTGTCTGGCACAAACTGCACATTAGTGAGGCAAACTTTGAAAAGCCACTGCTTGTGTTGGTAGCAGATAGTAGCAGAATCCAAGGTACAGGTCAGTAGTAAGGGCAGGTAGAGATGGGCAAAACCGAGAGCGGAATATAAATACACAGAAGAAAGTCAGGAAACATAGACTGGGTCCACCACAGAATTTCAGGCAAAAGCAGTCTTGCACAATAAATACAACAATTAGGCAACTCCCAGCGTGGTGGGATGCCTTTTATCACCAAATACGTATACTGGTTTAGCCTGAATGGTTCCTTTCCATGGCTGCGCTATTAAAAAAAATCTACAACTTACCTGAGGTAGTTAGTCCGATATCATGTTTCTCTCTACTACCCTGCCTCTCTGCTCCTGATTAACAGGTCGCACTGCTACCAGCATTCTTCTGATATGGAAGTAGTACTTTGGTTGCGGCCACACGTGGCGTTTGTATTGCGGTTACAAATGCAATGCAATTGCCCAAGGGCAGATCATGGCCCGGTCACATATGCGGTTTTCATGGAAATGCATGCGATCGGTAATCAACACCTATGGGGAAAGGGTGCACATTTATGAAGACTTTTGGACCATTTTCTGGTCACATCTATATAATTGATGAGGGGATCTGGGTTAGCAGTGTCGCCGCCAGGGGGGCAGGGTAGCTTGACTGTATAATGCTGCTTTCCACCTCCATGACAGGAAGAGAGGACATCAATAAAAATCAATAAACATCTTTTTAGAAGAATGGGGGGCTTTAATCCCATGGATAGAGGCATCAGCGGAACAAGTTTAAAGACATCTAAAAGGTTATGTGTGCGGTTTGTTGGGCGGTGTTGCTGCCGAAAGGTTCTCTTAAAATATAATGAACCAATGCACAGCTATGCCTTAGAACCCAGGATCTGACAACCAGGAACAGGATGGTGTGAGGACCAGGGCATGCTGAGTAGCATGGCAGAAAGCAGAATGAGTAACTGGATAGTGACTACAGCAAGTAACATACATAAATTTCACTTGCAACTATTAACATATGCTTAGTTATTCTTGTCTTGTAACGGCTTTGTTACAGTTTTGCTCTTAAAATCTAAATTTAATTTTTTTAAATTCTGTTTGTATTTTATAAATCCCTATAAGGCTCAAACCATGTCTTCATCAATCTTGTTTGCTTTGGTCATTGTCCTGCAGTACATTGTCTTTTCTTATTCCCCTTGTAATCTGGAGAAGTAAGTGACTCTTCTAGTAGGCTTCAGCTGTGAAACAACCCAATGGGGGACATTTACTATAGTGTTTCTGCCACCTATTTATTAGCTGGCGGCGACTTTTTGCACCTGCTCTGACTCTACTCCAAAAAGAGGCGTGGCTTTGGCAGAGTGGAGACTCAGACACAATTAATATGTGTTGCAGCCATTTTTGGGCGCTGTAAACTGGCGGAAGTAGGCCAAAAGAAATTTGGTTTAGCAGGGACCCAAAACAGTGCTATTGGACTGTTGCCTGTTCTCCAACTGTTGGACATATTTCTAGTGCTCGGGACAGATTTTGGTCCCAGGGACAGAAATGTATCTGCACAGCTCCACGATATTAAATGTGTATTTTCTTTCCGAGAGCAGGTCGGTAACAAAGCCAATGCAGACACCGACATGTTATGTAAATGTCCCCCACTATAATCAGACTTCCTCCGATGAACTTGACACTTCTTTCAATTTGCTCGCTTTTCACTTGATTACTCTAGACCATTTGCACCTATGAGAGCCCAGTGTAATGACTTTTGTGTTATCGTTTCCAATCCGATACTGTTCACTTTTGCAAATTAGAGCCACTGCTTCTCATTGTGTCATCTGTGTCATCCTTAAGCCATGGTGTGCAACTAATGAGTTTCTGGTTTTACCATAGCTTCTTTCTTGTACTTCTGCAGTGTGAACATGGTGTTATTCTCACTACTTTTCTGTCTAGTGTTTTGATAAGACCCAGTAACATTCACATCCCCAAGACTGAGAGATCAGATGTCCAGAGAATGCTCAGTGAATGTAAAGCATGCCCCTAGTCCACATGAAGCATATTCAATATATCAATGAGACCATAGGTATATTTCAATCCTCCTTTATATCTAGCTCATAAAAAGACATAAAGGCAACAGTACATCACCAAACTTCGGCAAGCAGTGCCATAATCCATTAGAAAACGGGTCCACATGAGGTCTTAGGTAAGTTTCAAATGTGCAAGATGCTTTGGCATCTGCCAGACTGAAGAGCTTGAACGAGTTTAGTTCAGCGGATCGTTGTTCAGACGGGTTAATCTGGCAGACAAACATATTGACCAATATTTACAAAAATTGCTTGCAAATATATTTAAGAAGTGTCCAAGACACAATTGTAGCACGCACTGCACTATACCTAATGCATATGCACTGAAATGGCTTTCCGGTGCGCAGTCCGATTGTGCGCTACATTTAACATGAAAAGTCCTACAGTATGATGTGGAACGCTCCATATTAAGGGTATGGTCACATGCTGCACTAGCGCTGCATTTACAAGAGCAGCACTAGCGTAATAGGGGAATGCTTCCTGGCAAAACGCATTTGCCATGAAACGTCTGCGATCAGTAAACAATTGGACACGTTTCACTGGAAACACTAATGAGGTGAGGCCGAAGCACAGCCTCTGTGCTTTGAAACGCTGCACACCAAAAGATTCATGAAGAACGGGCGCCACAAATCATGAATCTGGCGTCCTCTGCACACTACACAGGCAAACTGTTTTTAGTAAATGTGGGCCAATGAGTATCTCAGAACAACCTCACTTGTGTTAAACCTGCCAAACTCTGTATTTAGAGATTCCATGCTATAAACAATTGTAAAGGTTTGTTAGACTTTTGAATAAGGTTCTCTATCACACCAGACTATTGACTCCCCCAGAAGAAGCCTTGAAGGCGAAACACGTGTCGGGGTCCCTGCACATCACCGTGGTCTGTATATCTCACATTAGTGGTCTATCTATTGATTCCTATATACATAGAATTTTTTTCCCTGTTTGTTCCTCAGACCAATGAGGCATGTAGGATATATCCTTTATCAGGAGATTATGTACTGTGATGCAATTTGGTTGGACGGATTAGGTCCTTGATGTACCATCACCAGTAGTGATGTACCATTAGTGATAATACCACTTTTCATTATGTTTTTTTTCCGGGTCTTGTGCATTGTGTATTAGTCTGTTTGTTGTCCCTGTGTTCCCATATTTTATCCCTACGGGAAGCTTTTTTGATTATCTAATAAAGTATATTGAATTTTGTTAACCATCTTTTGGTACTTGATTACTTACTCACACTTGATAGGGGTTTATGTTTAAGGAAGGGAGGTGGTGTGTTTTGCCCTAACAACCACCCCCACATATTGTTTGGTGTATCAACACCAGACTATTGGTTATATACACTCACCGGCCACTTTATTAGGTACACCATGCTAGAAACGGGTTGGACCCCCTTTTGCCTTCAGAACTGCCTCAATTCTTCATGGCATTGATTCAACAAGGTGCTGGAAGCATTCCTCAGAGATTTTGGTCCATATTGACATGATGGCATCACACAGTTGCCGCAGATTTGTCGGCTGCACATCCATGATGTGAATCTCCCGTTCCACCACATCCCAAAGATGCTCTATTGGATTGAGATCTGATGACTGTGGAGGCCATTTGAGTACAGTGAACTCATTATCATGTTCAAGAAACCAGTCTGAGATGATTCCAGCTTTATGACATGGTGCATTATCCTGCTGAAAGTAGCCATCAGATGTTGGGTACATTGTGGTCATAAAGGGATGGACATGGTCAGCAACAATACTCAGGTAGGCTGTGGCGTTGCAATGATGCTCAATTGGTACCAAGGGGCCCAAAGAGTGCCAAGAAAATATTCCCCACACCATGACACCACCACCACCAGCCTGAACCCTTGATACAAGGTAGGATGGATCCATGTTTTCATGTTGTTGACGCCAAATTCTGACCCTACCATCCGAATGTCGCAGCAGAAATCGAGACTCATCAGACCAGGCAACGTTTTTCCAATCTTCTACTGTCCAATTTCGATGAGCTTCTGCAAATTGTAGCCTCAGTTTCCTGTTCTTAGCTGAAAGGAGTGGCACACGGTGTGGTCTTCTGCTGCTGTAGCGCATCTGCCTCAAAGTTCGACGTACTGTGCATTCAGAGATGCTCTTCTGCCTACCTTGGTTGTAACGGGTGGCGATTTGAGTCACTGTCGCCTTTCTATCAGCTCGAACCAGTCTGCCCATTCTCCTCTGGCATCAACAAGGCATTACCGCCCACAGAACTGCCGCTCACTGGATGTTTTTTCTTTTTCGGACCATTCTCTTTAAACCCTAGAGATGGTTGTGCGAGAAAATCCCAGTAGATCAGCAGTTTCTGAAATACTCAGACCAGCCCTTCTGGCACCAACAACCATGCCATGTTCAAAGGCACTCAAATCACCTTTCTTCCCCATACTGATGCTCGGTTTGAACTGCAGGAGATTGTCTTGACCATGTCTACATGCCTAAATGCACTGAGTTACCGCCATGTGATTGGCTGATTAGAAATGAAGTGTTAACGAGCAGTTGGACAGGTGTACCTAATAAAGTGGCCGGTGAGTGTATATGATTATGCAGTTGCACATTCCAAAAAACTTGCTCTGTCTCTGCTGGATTTACCAATAAAAACCAAGAATAGCTGAACTGAACTCATAGGGGTTGATTTAACACTGCTTGTACTACAGTTTTCTGGTGTAGAAGCAGTGAAATAATTGCAAATTCTTGCAAAGTGCAAGAATTTGTGATTAAGACGGTGAATACGCCACGCCATGTGGGGGCCACAGGAGGAGGCCGGCGGACAAGGGCCCACAGGAGGAGGCCACAATGAGGGAGGATGGAGGATAGGTGAAATTATACTGTGCTTGCAGGTGGGGAAAGAGGACATGGTTTAGAAAAAAACCTGCAAGAAAAGCAAAACGGGTGCACTCATATGAATCAAAAACGCAATGTAAAAAACCCATAGAAACGGCAGATGTTTCACCGGCCTGTGGGTGAGCTGCATCAGAACTGTCTCGGCCATTGGCTGGTACTACATTAGGCACTCGGAGAAATAACTTCTGTGTACTGGTCCTCAGCTGGTTTATTGTATGACCCCATCTTGGCATCCGCCCCTCTGTACACTTTACTCGACATCCAGATGACAGTAATGATTACCCGGACAAGACATAAGCACCGCACGACCGATAACTGGAAGAAGGAAGCGGCACTACCGGGCTTTCTTTCCAGGCTGTTAGTGTTTATAAAGCTGATCGTATTAAACCCGTGACAGCAGGAAGTGACGCACGTCCAATCAGAGCGCACGGCCGTTTACAAGGCTCCAGTAAACAGTGTTGTTGCTGGGCAGCGGATCATACGGCGTGCGCGCTCCCGATACTATTGGCGGCCGTGCCCACGCTGCTCGTTCACGCTGTGGGCAGATCTCCCTCTGGAAGTAGACATTACATTACGGAAAGCAGACCTACAGTCCCCATCACCTACCGGCTACTCCCAGCGCTTCAGAGATGGGCTGTTGTTTCTCCAAGCAAGCGAAGAGGAAGGAGAGCGCTAAGGAGTCTGCAGCTGGGGAGCAGCAACAGCTCCAGCAAGTGGATGGAGGGGAGAGCAAGCAGTACAGCTGGGATAAGAGGGAGAAGGTGAGCTCCACCCGCCTCTACCTGGCACAACTGATCTACCCATTGGGCTTCACACATGTCCTACACATGCAGATCTAGGTGTGCCCCAGCCCTGGCCCCATCCTGAATACCCAAGACTCCAGTAATAGGGGCACAGGTCCTCCAGAGCAGAGGGGTTTCTATAATTGTCCTCTTCTTTATAACTTCTCTATTCTATGCCTTACATGTACCGTGTATTTTCCATAAAAATAAAACTACAGACCATGTAATAAGTAACATCCAAACCAGAGAACAGAAAGACTTCATCCTTGACATCATCTTTTTAAAAAGCTCTTAACTTGATTGACATTCTCTTACTCTAAATGGGTGGTTACAACTTTCATTGTCTCCAACCCAGGGGATAGCAATCTGAATAGTGGGGGTCTGACACGCACCAATCATGAGTTTGATCCTCCATAATTTAATGAAGGAGCAGATGTCTTACTGCTATATTCTGTACAATAAGTGGCATAAATTGCTGAGCACGGCACTCTGATATTTCTGGCATTCTCATTGAGTATGAATGGGAGTGCTGGAGATGACCAAACAAAGTGGTCATCCACAAATGGAATCCAGACAGAAACAATAATTGCTTGGCCCTGTTGTCATTTATTGCAGCACGAATGTTAGGAAATGTTGGTTAAGTGGTGTGTGGGTGTTTGCTGCAATATTCTGCAAACTCCCACCCTCTTAGAGACCGCTTAGCCCATGAGCCTTTTCCATACTCCCTTCCTGATGTAATATTATGTGCCAGGAAGGGGTTAAATGCCGTGCACCACATTTATCAAAGGTTTTTAAGGTCACTTTAATGTGCCAAGTGTTACATATTTCCTTGCCTAAACTAAG
Source organism: Engystomops pustulosus (assembly GCA_019512145.1). Classification (NCBI taxonomy): domain Eukaryota; kingdom Metazoa; phylum Chordata; class Amphibia; order Anura; family Leptodactylidae; genus Engystomops; species Engystomops pustulosus. The sequence continues at coordinate 84,687,563 of CM033642.1, read as the reverse complement.
CCAGTAGGAAGGACAAAGTTAGACCAAAAGGCTTAAGCTACCCCAGATTTATCATCCAGCATCAGACGCTGAGAAATCTGGCTCAGTATAAGGCTTCATTCACACAAACGTTTGGGAGACATATATACAGCGTATATATGTCCCCCATACATTACAATGTCCTCACAGTGCCATACCGCTCCGTACCCTGTAGAAAGTTTGGACATGTCCTATCTTCCAACGGAATACAGCGCCGGGCTCTATGTTAGGCTATGGAGAGGGGCGGCGGTGTGCGGTGCTATGGTACGTCATGCAACGGTAGTGTGAATGTCGCCTAAGACTGTGTAGTCTTATTCTTTTTTAGACTTTTTGATTATTTTCCTTATGTGTGTTTGCTGTAGCTGTGGCTGCTGATATATTTGAACCCCCACTGACCTGACAGTGATGCCGTATCCTCAGGATACAGTATGTGTACAAGTGTGTAAGTTTTGGAAAGCCCTGTTTAGTTAAAAATATAATCTCTCAATAACTAAGTCCTTTAGTCATTTCCCTTCTGAGAAAAGCAGAAATAGTGTGAGTCTTGGTCATATGATTACAAACCACTTGAACTTTGCTGTATTTACTGGAACCTCCTAAAATACATTGCATCTTGTTTATGGATATGGAAAGAAATCTGCTGTTTGCTAATGAGCAAAATAACATCCTAAATACACTCAAAGGAGGCAACTCCACTTGGGGAAAGGAATCTCCATGGTGACTCCTGGTTAAGGGAAACTGGGTAGATGTAGAGCATCTCAAATATGATCTAAACATGTGTTATTATTGTCAAAGTGTGATCTGATACAGTATATTAAAGTAAACCTATCACCTATCATTTTTAGCTCATGACTGATTCCAATAGCCTGTTCTATGCTACTATAGAATGAATAGACTATTGGAACCCGTCACCTGCTAAAAATGACATTCCTGGTGACCGGTTTTCTTTAACCCCTTTAGGATGCAGCTACTTTTTGACCCAAAGCTAAGACCCTTTTTTTGTAATGTTGCTTTATGTCATATTTTTTGAACACTATATACTTCATTCATAAATTCTGTTTACTAAACAGACCGGATGCAAAGTGCACCACAGGTTGAATATACACATTGCTTTTGCATTGTGTTTAGAAACGCAATGCAATTGGGGGGCAGCTCAGACCATTCATATATACATTTCCATTGAAACGCATAGGCTGTCAAGCTTGACCCTGACCAGACCCCCTTGCATTTTGTTTCAAAATGCAATGCAAATGTATCCTGAGTAACAGCTGTACTTTTCAATTACCAAGGCTGCCTGCCTTCCAGATTGAGGCATGTTTCTCTCTCCTCTTCTGTTTGTTTACACTGCTGAGTAGTGAGTATTAACCTGTTCTGCCTTCTCCCTGGCTGTATTATGCTATGAGCATTATTTTCCAACATCAAATTGAAAGTGAAGGGGTTAATCTTCACCACTTGCAGCTTTTTAAACAAACACTGGGAGATAACTAATAGTTGCTCCCCTAGACCCACACTGTACCGGCTGGAAAACTGATCTAGTTGCTATGGGTGTCCATTTGTTCAGCCGGCAGTATGTCTGGATCGTCTCTAATGTCCACTTGACATAGTTCACCTTGGTTTCCCATCCTGTGATGGATGGGAAATGCAGGTGGTGTGTCCCTTGATTTTACCAACTCTTCCTGTGTGGTATGCTTTGTGTAGTGGCTGTATATATAGGTTACCGCTACTACAAGACGTTATTGTTTTTAGCAGTGCAGCTTATTGTGTGCTGTGCGGCCGTAGCTCTCCCAGGGATGCTGGTGTGGTGCCACCCTTCCACAGCTCTCAGTCCCAGGTAGACAATGAAGCCACAACAATTTACATTAAGTGTGAAATGTCTACATTTAATTGCATGGTGGCCCAGTGGCTACTGCTATTACATGTTTGAATGCTAAAATTTGCATGGCATGAGATTTTTTTTCTTGTACTTTTTTTTGTTTCCTCCTTAAATCAAAATTTCTCTAGGGCCAAATACACTTTCAAGAATAGTTTTTTGATTGTAAGACCTTAGAAAGGAGTAATGATGTAAATATTGAACTTGTATACATGATGCAGAATACTATTGTGTTGCATAAAGGAGGGGAAGTACCGTTAGTGGGTCAGTTTTTAACAGGCATTTATGTTGTAGGTGTTTTGTGAATTATAATATTTTTGTTTGCTTCCTTTGTATCTCTGCCTAGTAACAAAATCTTCAGGATTGCTCTTGGTCTAGGGACTTAACTGGTGAATGCAGTCTTTGTGAAGTCAATCTGGGAGGTGAAAGCTGTGTGTAACACAAGATAAAGCTATGGGGCTGTGTAAAGACAACTCTCAGTATATATACAGGGATGACAGCCAATATAGCTCAATAGGTGCTTTCTAACCCCCGAGCTAAAACTATTTGTATGTTGACTTTTGAAAACATGGAAATTTCCTTCCTAATTTCCCTTTTCAAAGGCTAATTGTTTCAAGTATATTTTTGAAAATATAAACTGCCAATGTCAGTAAGGAGCTTCTGTAAATTAGCAATTTACAATCTTTTATCTTTTTTTCAAATATATATTTATTGAAAGCAATTCAGAAAAATGTATAAAGATGATCTAGCCAGCGGCCCAACAATGCATGCGGTGAGGCTGGTACTATCCCAGCGTAGACTGTGCTCTGTACAAGAGGTCAACTGGGGTATACCCGAAACAATTGCATACACCCCATGCACAAGGGATAACAAACCGCAAAAATTCTGAGAAAGATAAGATGCCACAAGTGGTAAAAAAGTAAATCAAATAAGTGTGGTAGCCAGTACCGGTCCCACAGCTCCCTTCCCATTATGAACTTATACACTCTTTCGTTGAGAATGTCAACTTCCTTGGCATTCTGATAATGGGATGGAGCAAAGACCTGCTACCATTAACATATGAAACACAGGCTCTAGCCTGCTACACTAATTCACTATTTTACTTGTTGGTTCAAGGAATGTAACAACTGAGGAATATAGTACCATACTTGGCTTGGAGGTCCACAAAATACTATAAGGTTCTAGACACTAGGTCCACTGGGTCATTTCAACTTTTTTCTTTTTTTTTCTGTCACCAGTGACCTCACTTTCCCTAAAGACTGAGTACAGAAACCCATTACATCTGCATTGCACTTATGCCTTTCTTTTTTCTCTAATTATTTATAATATGATTATGTGTTATAACTTGCCTTGCACCCTGACAGAATCCTATGTGTAGTCCCAGGGCTTGGGCTTTGGTTTGGTTTGTAATTCCAAAAATATGTGACTTGTTTGTGCTACAGAATGCTCAGCTCTCAGCCCCCACCTTTGTGGTCCTGTACAGCTCCTCCCTCCTGCTCCCTCACAGAGCTCGCAGCCTGGTCACAGAAAATCTCCATTACTTTGTTTGTTTGTTTGTTTAAATAACCCATAATGTTAGCTTGGACATCAAATTCAGACTGTGATAGCTACCTACATTATTATTTTTATAGTGCAAATTTTTTAAGTTTGACATTTTTCCATGAATTGAACTAAATGCTTTAAATTTAATTCCCACAGGTAGACCCAAAGGACTACATGTTTAATAGCCTCAAAGACCAAACCATGGGACGTTTGCCTGATAAAGTTGCAGGGCAACAATTTGTCATACAGGAATGTGAGAACTGTAACATCTATATATTTGACCACTCTGCTACCATCACCATTGATGACTGTACAAACTGCCGAATCTTCTTGGGACCTGTAAAAGGCAGTGTGTTCTTCCGTGACTGTAAGGACTGTAAGTGTATTGTAGCCTGCCAGCAATTTCGCACCAGGGACTGCAGAAAAATGGATATATTCCTATGCTGTTCTACTCAACCCATCATAGAGTCCTCCACTGGCATGAAATTTGGATGTTTCCAGTACTATTATCCAGAACTGGCTGCACAGTTTAAGGATGCTGGTTTGAGTATCTTCAACAATACATGGAGTAACATCCATGACTTCACACCAGTGTCTGGGGAGACTAACTGGAGTCTTCTTTCCAGCGATTGTGAAATCCTGGATTATGTCCCTTTGCCAGACAATGATGAACTGAAGGCTGTACGTGTTTCAGTGGATGTTAACAGGAGCATAGTTCCCGTCACTTGGGGACAGAGACAGAAGAAAAGTGATGAGTCGTGTTTGGTGGTTTTCTTTGCTGGAGATTATACCATAGCAAATGCCAGAAAGATGATTGATGAGGTAATTGGCTAGAAAAGAGTATATTTATTTGGTTTCAGTCCGACTCTAATACCAGAGCATTATAGAAACTCGCTTAACTGTGTACTGATCACCTAAAGGTGAAGTTAAAGGGTTTGTTCCAAGTATTGAAAGGACATCTACCACCAGGATCAAGGATTGTAAACCAAGCACACTGACCTAATAGTGTGTGTGCCACCTTTGACAGGATAGACTCTTCTTTGGGCTTCTTGTGCCCTTATTGCTAAGAAATATTTTATTTTAGAAAGGATATTGGTGTGCTTGGTTTACTATCCTTGATCCTGGTAGATGTCCTTTAAGTTATTCCTATCCACAGGAGCTGAGCACAGCACACTTGTAGCGCTTTTTGAGAAAATTTACTAGAAACATATGTCTTTGGTTGTTTTCACAATGCCGTGTACTCTCCTAGGCAGGGCATTTTAATTTTTCTCTCTGTCTACACATCCTTGAAAAAAATGGACTTGTGAACAGACCCAAAGGAAACAGTGGGTCCGTTTGCCCTCCACAAAAAAAGGACAGCACATGGACATCAAAAACATCGTATACATGAGCCCTAAATGATACTATTTAGTGTTCTATTTTATATTAACATTCCCAGGACAACTTTTACAGCATATACTACACGGTCATAAAGCACTAAAGCTTCTGATGGCTAATCACTGGTGACCATTACTGATCGCATCTGTTTCAATGGGAATGCAAATGTGATCAGGCTGAGCCCCGGCCCCAGACTTTTGCATTGTATTTCTAAATACAATGTAAACACCCTATGTGACCGCACCCTAAACATTCAGATAATACCTTTTTTTTTTTTTTTTTTTAAGTATCGGATCGAGTATCACAACACTTTTCTGGGTATCGTATCGCACTCAAAGTTCTGGTATCTGTGCAACCCAAGTAGAGAGAAAGGGAGCAGCTCTAGTTTTATTAAAAGAAGAAATTAGAATCCATTTACAGGCAGTCCCCTACTTAAGAACACTCGACTTACATACGACCCCTAGTTACAAACGGACCTCTGGATATTGGTAATTTATTGTACTTTAGTCCTAAGCTACAATGACCAGCTATAACAGTTACCAAATGTGTCTGTAATGAAGATTTAGTGTTAATCCTGGTTTTTATGACAATCCAACATTTTTAAAATCCAATTGTCACAGAGACCAAAAATGTTCTGGCTGGGATTACAATGATAAAATATACAGTTCCGAGTTACATACAAACTCAACTTAAGAACAAAACTACAGACCCTATCTTGTATGTAACCCGGGGACTGCCTGTATAAAATTTACTAAATTGTATATAGTAGCCCAACTTGATATATTAAGGTGTGTGTGTTGTTTTTTTTTACTATATTACCAATGGGGAATAACTGGCAGATGCTTTGCATCAATAAAATAGCTATTATGGGGATAGGTATATATTTACCAAAATAAATGGCAATAAGATAAAAAAAGTCAGGACTATAAATGGCTCTGTACCTGTTTATAGTGTGTGGTGTTTTTTTTTTGTTTTTTTTTTTTCTCCTTTCCCCCTAAAAATGCTAACCTTAATGTCATAATTTGCAGATGATCAGTAAGGGTTTATCCCTCATTCAGACTAAAGAGGTTATAATGAAACCAGAAGACGCTAGAAGAGTTTTTAAAGAGAAAACCACTGAGTATCTTCCGATATTGGAGAATGGTATGTAAATGTAATTTTTTTTTAATTAAAAAAAAAAAAAAATGGTGAAGGAGGATTGCTGGACCCCCCAGTAATTTTGAGAATGAAGGAGCTTGAAATGGTTCCTCTGTATTTACTGAGATCAGGAGGTTGCTAATCCACATCAGCACAAAGTAACTGCAGATCCGGATAATATGCCATTACAACCAGTCAATCACAGTAGGTGATGCGTAATAATGGGTAAAAAAGTCAGATGTAGCCGTAGTTTAGCTGGCGATGATTGTGTCATAGACTTTTACAATCCTTGTATGAATAGATAGGCATGTCTTCACACTGGAGCAGACCAGATCACGATTGGCACAGAATGCTCTAGTCTTGATAGGTTTCCAAGTTAGGAAGATAATAATGATTTTAATCTTGTTTGTAACGTGGCTTTTTATCATGTTTAGAACCGAGGTAAACCTAAAATGTACAGCAATAATTAACAAGTGTTGTAAATTGTTTAACTCTATGGGGGTGCGGGAGTTGGTGCAGCCACTGGATAGGATTTGACTGCAAACTGCTGTAGTTTGGCTGGTGAAAAATTTCTGTTGTGGTTATGTAAAATGGAAATCTCAGGAGTGTGAAAATGAGTCTGGAGCACAAAATGGCTACATGCAGTTTAACCCCTTAAGGACAGCCTTTTTTAATTTTTTTATTTTTTTTTCTCCTTTACTTTCAGAGATATAACTTTTTTCATTAGAGCTGTATGAGGGCTTCTCTGGGTAATAAATTGCACTTCGCAGTGAAGGTATTTTTTATTCTATGCCTTGCACTGGAAGGCGTGGGAAAATATCGGAATGCAGTGAAAAAACGCATTTGCACCATTTTCTTGTGATCTCTGTTTTTACAACTTTCGCTCCAAATAATACTTCTACTTTATTATTTGGTTTGGTACAATCACAGGGATACTAAATTTATACAGGTATTATTGTGTTAACACATTAAAAAAAAAAATCTTAGATGTAAGATGTAATTTTTTTTTTTCTTTTGCAATAATTGGCTGGGTTTTTTTTTTGTTTTTTTTTCCATTGGTACCATATTGAAAGTTTCGGGACAAGCAAGTATAAAAATTATTTTTTTTTCTACATTAAGGGTCCGTTGTTGCTTTGGAGTTTAATGGAGATGGAGCAGTACAGAGCTGCCAAGAGGTTACTGCTGGCATCTTTAGCAGTACAAAGGTAAGTTGTATCAGATCTTCTTTATTTTCTTATCTCTTTTATGTGTTTATTTTCTGATCTGATAACTAAATACTTCTAAGGGGAAAGTAGAGCTATGCTCTGGAATATATAGGTTTATATGATTTCTAAGTAGGTAAAATAAATCCTGACTGGACTTGTAGCAGAGGTAGTGGCAGTACTTCCCCTTCTAAATAGACAATGATTTACCTATGCTGGTGTGTAGTCACAGTAGATGATCAATCAAATAAACCTATGCATAACAGGGCTTTGCTATCCAGGAGAAATATCCATAAGAGTTAGCTTTTTAAGGCGACTCCAAATTCCCTTCAGTTTACAATCCCTTGACCAGACTCTATTCTTAGAATCTGACATGTCACAATAATTTGTTATAACTTTGAAATGCTTTAATATATCAATGTTATTTATTTAATGTTATCCATGAAAATGTATTAACACTTTCAAGGGAGACTCAAACAAAATCAATTTTTATTTTGGATGTTAGCAGGTAACTTTTTTTTTTTTTTTTTCCCCCGCTCGCCAGAACATAAAAATAATATTTTATCTTTATTCTATGGTTCACTAAGATGGTGATACCTCATTTACCGTATATAGTTTTTCTAATCTTTGCTCAGTTTTACTGAGCAAAACTAATACTGTATTGGAAAAAAAAAACATCTTGTTTTTACTATTGTCAACATTTCAGGGGCATAACTTCTATATTTTTGCTGACAGATCTGTTTAAGGACTTATGTTTTGCGAAGAGTTGTTGTTTTCAGTGGTATCATATTAGGGCGCATAACTTTTTTTGATCACGGTTTCAATATTGATTTAGATTTATTGTACAGATTGATACGGACGCAGTGATGCCAAATATGTACATTTTTGTGTGTTTTATGTACATTTGGATTTTTTATGTAACTGGGGTTATTAGGGGACATTTAATTTAATTACATTATTATAAAATGATTTCTACGTGTGTGTTTTGTGTTTGTTTGTTTGTTTGTTTTTTTTAATTATAAGCTTTTTCCACTTTTCGGCTTGAAGTAGTCATCCGATTGCTTGTTCAAGCACTGCAATACATGTGACCGTTGCAAACTTACATCTGGAATCAGAGTTTTTCCGATCCCGGGGGTTTAGTGCTGGGTCTGGGCTGTGATGTCACAGCCCGACACCGGTATCAGCAGGAACCAATGTCCCGCAATCTTCTTCTGACACTCCGACACAGAGAGGCGGCATGTCAGAAGAAGTACACTTAATGGCCACTGTAAAAAAAAAAAATATGTATATGATACGGCGGTCATTGGTGTTACCAGAGTTCCTCCTTGCTGCACTGGCTATTCGTCTCCTATAAAAGGTGCTTATGTGTGGACGCTTTCCCAAAGTAGCTCTATTTGCGATGTATAATTGAACGGCGTGCACTACCATTGGATTAACTGGCCATTGTGTGTGGTTTGAGGAGCGGTTATTGTTGATAGGTTCTCTCTAAGTTGCCGTACACAGTGTTGCTGAGTTTTGGGGGGTTTTTTTCACCTCTTTTAATACACGTATATTCTTCTTTTGTGCCAAATAGGTATTTGTTTCTGAAAGCAAGACCTCCTCTTCTCATGATGTGGACAGTTTCTTCAACTTTGCTGATATGCAGATGGGAGTATAGAGTCCAGCTGTAATTGTTCATGTAGACCTACATTTAGCCTTCTATGGATAACTGTGAAGCTCTATAATGCATCTCAAACAAAATCATGTGAAAACTTTGATATGGACCATGTATAAAGAAATGGTATGTTTACAGCTGGATAAAGTGCTATCTACAGGGCAGGAGCTGCAAAGTACATTTTACCAACTGTATCATGAGAACAAAATTTATTGAATAACTTGTCATAAATTGTTGGTGGATTTTTATCAAAGAATTGGTCCTTTACATCTTGGGAAAACTTGGATATTAATTATAGTTGCCAATAGTGTAATGAATGAGGAGAGATTCATGTTATCTATTGTTTGGATTTCCTCATGTAGTACATTTCCAGGAGGCGAAGTGTAGATTAACATGTTAGCTTGTATAAGGCCCATTCAACAAGTTTTCTGGTCAGTATTCTAAAGCCAACACCAGAATTGGGTCATAAACACAAGATGTACAAATCATTCCATTTATACTTTTTCCTGTGCAGGATGTACTTGTTGTTTTTTTTTTTTTTTTTAAATGGTTTAAAACTGTTGTGCAAAACTGGCTTAAAGGGGTTGTCTCGGTTCCAAAAATATATATTTATATATATTATGCCTGGAGGGGGCATTTGTTTAGCAATGCCTCTCACAGCAGTTGCAGTCTGTAGCCAGTAAATTTACAACTTATAACTGCCTGCGGCTGTATACAAACAGAGGCCGGCAGTAACTGGTGGTGCTGGAGCTGTACGGGAGGGAAGTATGCACTATACCTTATTTTCATAGCCTCTGGAGGCATACATTAAGTGAACCTGGACAATCCCTTTAATACTGTATATTTGATTTATTATTGCACAGCGACTTTGAATCGCTGAAAATGCAAATTTGGGGGGAGGGCAGCTTATCATACAATTTTATATCTGTCTCTTGTGTCAGCTGTATTGGGAAAGCTGCAGGTTTTTGCACCTCAAGCTATAAATAAATGGGGGTTATAGGGATGTGGCCTAACTTCTTATTTGTGCTAATTGGTGTCAATTATAGCTTATAGGGGTTGTCCACTTTAAGCACATTGCAGCAAATAATTAATATTGTTTGTGTAATGAAACATTACTACATTTTCCAATATACTTTCTGTATCAATTCCACAGTTTTTTTTTAATTTTAGATCTTTGCTTGCTGTCATTCTAAGGGCTCATTCACACTGCCGTCTGCGGGGCCGTACATGCGGCCGCAAATTTGCGGCCGCATGTACGTCCCCATAGACGGCAATAGCGGCACGGCGGGGATCCGGTGCCACACATGTGTGGCACCGATCCGGGCCGCACACCGCAAAAAGATAGAGCAAGCTCTATCTTTCGGCGGATGTGCGGCTGTGTGCCGCTATTTCCTATGGAGGGAGGAGGGGTCACCTCCTCCTCACCTCCAGCACACGGCGGTATGCCCGCACGGCGGGCATACCGCGTGTGAATGTACCCTAAAGGAAGCTATGTTTACATCCTGTATATAAACACCGGTCCATGGTCATGTGATGCTACATAGGTATATGGCTCATTAATATCACACAGCTTCGATTACACTGTGTGTTATAATGAGTCATGTGACATCACATGACCATGGATCGGTGTTTATCTACCTAATGTAAACCATGAAGCTTCCTGTTTTATGACGGCATATAGACTACAAGCAAAGATCTTGGAAACCGATACAGAAAGTGTATTGGAAAATTTGATTACTTTCCATTACACAAACATTGTCCGTTATTTGTTGCAATGTGCTTAAAGGGGTACACTCGTCTGGGCATTCACATTCAATTTCAATAATCTGATAGATGGATAGATGTGTATATATAGAGAGATACTGTAGATAGATAGATAGATATATATTACCTTTCTTCAATTGGATACAGCCACCTATGCTGGAGTGATTGCAAAAGAAACAAAAGGTTTTTGCATATAAAATGTCCGGGAGTTACTGCAGGTCCCACAGCCGTCCTGTGGTAATGATTGCTAAATCCAGGAGGTCATACATGGGTCAATAGCGCATGTCTGGCCACTGCTGCCAAAATGTGAGGTGGTCGTATCCGAGGAAGCCATCTAATTTCTAAGGGACGACATTACTACATTTATGAGAAATTATCTTCACACAGGAACATTTTTTTTTTTTAATTTTAATAACATCCAATTGAAGAAATGTTTACGTATGGAAAATAAATTTAATTAAATGTGAATGCCCAGATGGGAATACCCCTTTAATGTAAGCAGCCCCTTTAAATCTCTAAAGCGTATACGATGTAAAATCCAGCACTTGTGGTGAATAAAAAAAAAAATTCCTTATTTCACCCAAAAATTAAAAACGTCTGTATGCCAGGTTAAAGTGCATAGTACCAATATGTATCCATGGAATACAAAAGAGAAACACTCAGACGACCTTCGCGTTTCGGCAATAAAATTCATGTCCTTACGCATGGTCTAACAAACCTGTAGCTCATATCTGTGAGTTACATTATGTGAGCTACACAAATAGGTTTGTTAGACCATAAGTAAGGACATGAATTTTATTGCTGAAACGTGTAGGTCGTCTGAGTGTTTCTCTTTTGTATTCCACGGATACCTTTTTGGTACTATGCACTTTAACCTGGCATACTGATGTTTTTTAAATCCTTTATTTCATCCAAAAAATTATCTTTTTATACACCACGAGTGCTGGATCTTACATCATATACTCTTTACCGTTTCCACAATGAAGTTGGTATGGCTTCTCTCTTCTCGGGCACCGTTCACACTGAAGGAGGTCATTTGGGAGTGAAAAGGACAATTCCCATAATGGTGAGCTGTTGTTAATCTTTTACTTTTTACCTTCAAATCTCTACCCGCATATACGGTATGTCAACAATGTTGCAAAATTTGCATTCCAAATGGTTGTCTACCATAAAAATTCTAAAGAAGTGCTGTATATTTAATGTTTTGTAATATTTATTTTATAATTTTACACAGATGAATACATTTTATTACAGTTTATAAAATGCACTTGTAAATTGATGATTTTATACTGTGAAGGCAGAATGTTTGTAGGCAAAACATTGTAAATTATCCTTTTGTTACATGTAAATAACACGGAATGCTATTTGGAACTGTGCACATTTCTGTAAACTGGAAGTAAAGCTTATGGTAAACATAATCTGCCTTGCACACCCACTGATGTATTCTTCCATCATGAAACGGTGAGCATTTTGGGGTACGGTTCTCTCATACATGCATTTTTTTTCGGGGGGGGGGGGGGGGGGGAGGCTTAAATGTTGTGGCCAAATATCATCTCTTGTTATATCTACCCATAGCGTTTTGGTGAATGGGAGAAAATCCAGAACCATGTAAAGCCAAGGATGAAGGAATATGGAGAAGCAAGATTTCTTTTCTGTGGACATGTTTGTCTTTCAAGTTTTCAGCATTAAGTGTACCATGAAGGAACCAGTCATTGGCTGCATACTGTCTACAATCCCAGCACTAGCTCTTTACAGAGTTGTGTTGTATAGCAACCTTTTGTCTGTAACGTGAGCCACGTGATTATTTAAATAACTTTGCTAAAACGGGTGATGGCAAGAATCTTTGCATCACTTTATAGGTGTCATTCAAAATAGTTAAAGAAAGTGATTACCCATGCTACCCCTCTGCCCTTTTTTTGAGGAAATGTATATCTTTAGAATGCTTCATAATGCAGCTTGTTTTTTATTGTACAAATGATATTTTTTTGCTATTTTAGCTAAATCTGATGCATGCATTTAAAAATAAATAAATTAAATCACTTTAGTCTTTTCCTTTCTCCAAGAATTGTATAAACCATTATAAAACTTATCAATGATTACATAAATGAGTGCTTCTGCACAGACTAGGAAGAGCCTGATGGAAGTCTCTATCCTTCATAGTTAGAGGGTGGTATTACTTCTCTCTACTTCTGCAGGGCATGCAGAATAGAATCAGCACTCATCTGCAACGTTGGTTAACAGAAACAATATTTCTCTCTAAAATGTTCTTCAATTCTAAACATTGCATTTATTCCTTCTCTTAGGTTTCAGCGAATCTATTGTGAAATGAAAGGTGCAGTAAAATGTAATGTGATGCACCTGAAGGGTTCAGTTTCTGTATTAATTTCTACATTCAAGATCATTATTTCAGTAGGGTATCTGTTGATTATTTCTGTGTATTATTGGGTGATGGAGAAAATATTTGTTTAGTTTTAATATAAATAAAGTAGAATTTTGGTATTCTGAATTAATTGAAGTTTTTGGGTTTTTTCAAAAACTTTTTATTCTGATCTGGTATATTAATTTCACATTTCTAATGTTATCAATCTGCAAGAAGGAGGTTCCAATAAAATACCACATTCACATGTAATGCCAAGCAGTTGAGATCCTGCCTTGATATTATGTTGTTTTGATTTTTAGGCCAACACTAAGGCTACCTGGACCTCTCCAGTTTTAACCCTTTTTACCCCTACACTCTGCTTTGGAGAGATTGCAATGCTGCTAACTCTTGTGGTGGTCCCATATTGAATGGCAGCTTCCCCATCATGCACAGAGAACAGAGTTGACAATGGTAGGGTAAATCTAAGGTCCGACCCAGGTCCCAGACCGCATGGGATTGTATCTGGGTAAAGAGCTGTGCTCCTAATAAGTAATTCCTTTATTTGTACAACACACAGATTACGCCCCGCCAGAGCTTGCCAAATCGATTAAATCCGAGGAACACTAGGCCGTATCGCCCCCGCCTCACGTGGCAGATTGCGGACCCTTTTTGGGGGCGGCAAATCACTGGTAGTATGGACTGGCCAAAAGCTGGCCTATCCATACTACCTGAAAAATCAATTACATCGACCCATTCTGGTCTAAGCAACTTTAGGGCCTTAGGACCAAGCCTTGTGTTGTGTTGTGTAGCAGTAAAACCCTGAAAAGTATGCCATTTTAGAATCTACACCCTTCAATGAGTGAAAAATTAACATTAAGAAGTGTTAACCCTTTAGATGTTTCACAGGGGTTAAAACAAAATGGAGGTATAACTTCGAAGCTGAAAATTTTTTAGACATTACATTTAATTTTGGCCAAAAATTAAACCGTCACAAAGTTTTAATTGATCTAAACAAAAAAAAAAAAAACTCCCCGAAAGTTTGATACATATGTTCTTGGGTTCTTTTGTTATCATCCATATTAACACCTTAATGACCGCCCTATCGGGAATCTACGTCAGTCATTAAGGGTACTTCTTCTGACGCGACGCCTTTCTACGGCGCAGCGTCAGAAGAAGATTTCGGGACATCTGGTCAGTATAGTGCCGGTGTCGGGCTGTGATATCACAGCCCAGACCCGGCACTAACACCCGGGATCGGAAAAACCCGGGATCAAGCGTGACCGCGGCGTGCAAGTGTGTCCCCCGTGGATCGGACCCCCCCGATGTGCTTACCGGGGGATCCGATCCCTCCTGCCGCTGCCTTGGGTCCCGACGAGTGACCCGAGGCTGTCGGCTCCTCTTCTCGCCTGGTTCTGCCTTCCTGGCAGGACCCGGCTGTAAGTAACTGAGCATGGCATGCTCAGTTACTTACACTATACACTGCAATACAAGTGTATTGCAGTGTAGAGGCTTGAATAAGTGATCGGATGATCGCTTGTTGAAGCCAAAAGGTGGAAAATATGTGAAAGTAAAAAAAAAAAATTAAATACATTTATAATAATAATTAAATAATAAATAAAATAAAGTCCCATAATCTCCCAGTTACACATATAATGCAAATACAGTATATAAAACAGAAAAACACCAAAATGTACATATTTGGTATCACCACGTCCGTAAATCTGTAAATAAATCTAAATCATATTGAACCCGCTCGGTGAACGCTGAAAAAAAAAACTACGAAAAACTTCCCGTAAATACAATTTTTCATCAAACACCATCACAAAAAATGTTCTAAAAGTGATCAAAAAAAGCTACGTTCCCTAATATGATAAGACTGAAACGAACAACTCCTTTCGCAAAAAATAAGCCCTCAACCAGGTCTGACAACAGAAAAATACGAAGTATGGCCCTAAAAAGTTGCAATAGTAAAAACAATGCGATATTCTCCAATATTGGTTTTGCTCAGGAAAATTGAGCAAAGATAAGAAAACTATGTAAATGAGGTTCACCGCAATCGTAGTGAACCGAGAATAAAGATAAAATTTATTTTTACATTGTGGTGAGCGGGGGGGAATGCTAAAAATCCAAAAAAAATTGATGATTTTGTTTGTGTCCCCTTGAAATAGGTAATAAAATCTCAGAATAAGCTTATGCCCCCCTAAATGAATTATCTATACATTGTATCCATCCCATAAGCCCTCATATGTTGCATACTAAAAAAATAAAAATGTAGGTAGTACAATGTGACAATACAAATCTGCTGTGAATGGCGCCTCCATTCATTCTACACCCGGCGCTAGTTTTCAGCTCAATGATCAGACTTGATTTTTCAAATCTGACAAGTCTCACGATAATTGGTTATAACTTCGGAACGCTTTAACATATCCGGGTGATTTTGAGGATGTTTTCTGTGACACATTGTACTTCATGTTAGTTATAAAATTTAAGTGATAAGTTTTGCATTTCGTTCTGAAAAAAAGTGAAAATTTGGCAAAAGTTTGTAAAAATTCTTCATTTTCCAAGTTTGAAATGTTCTGCTTTCCAGACAGAAGTAAAACTACCCAAAAAGCTTGATAAATTACATTTACGGAATGTCTGTTTATGTTGGGATGATATTTATGCTTCCGGTCATTTTTCTAGGATGTTATGAGGTGCAGAATCTTAGGTGCGATTTTTCTCATTTCATGAAATGCCAAAACTCACATTTTGAGGGACAACTCAGCTTTCAATTGACTTTGAGAGGCCTAAATAATAGTAAAACCCCATAAATTTACCCACTATAGTAACTTCACCCCTCAACGTATGTAAAACAACTTCTATTAAGTCCATTAACCCTTTAAGTGTTTCACATGGATTAAAAAATATGGACTTGCGATTTAGAAACTATAGAATTTTTTTGGAAAATACATTCATTTAGGCCAAAACTGACATTTTCAGAATAAATTAAATGATGAAACGCACTGAAACGTTTGATGCCCAATTCATCCCGAGTGTACTGATACCCCATATGTGGTGGTAAACTGCTGTACGGGCGCACGGCCGAGTATAGAATGAATGGAGGCGCCATTCACTGCAGATTTGTATTGTCACATTGTACGACCTATACATTTTTTTCTTTTTGGTAATGCGAACATATGAGGCTTATTATTTGCGTGATGAGATACAATGTATAGATAATTTATTTGTGGAGTCTAAAGCTTATTCATGAGATTTTATTAACTATTTCAAGGGGGACACAAACAAAATCCTCAATTTTTATTTTGGATTGTGAGCATTCCCCCCCCCCCGCTCACCGAAACGTAAAAATAATATTTTATCTTTATTCTCTGGTCACTACGATTGCGGTGATACCTCATTTATATAGTTTTTCTTATCTTTGCTCAATTTTCCTGAGCAAAACCAATATTGGAGAAAATCGCATTGCTTTTACTATTGACAACTTTTCAGGGCCATAACTTCTGTATTTTTCTGTTGTCAGATCTGGTTGAGGGCTTATTTTTTGCGAAAAGAGATGTTCTTTTCAGTCGTATCATATTAGGGAACAAAACTTTTTTTGATCACTTTTTAAAACATTTTTTGTGATGGTGTTTGATGAAAAATTGTATATTACGGGAAGTTTTTCGAGTTTTTTTTTACGTAGTTCACCGAGCGGGTTCAATATGGATTTAGATTTAATGTACAGATTAATACGGACGCGGTGATACCAAATATGTACATGTTTTTGTGTTTTATTTACTTTATTTGCATTTTATGTGATACTGGGGAGATTGTGGGACTTTTTTTTTTTTTTTTTATTTTATTTATTTATTTACTTTTTTACATTTTCCACTTCTTGGCTTGAATAAGCGATCATCCGATCGCTTATTCAAGCCTTTACACTGCAATACACTTGTATTGCAGTGTATAGTGTAAGTAACTCAGCATGCCGCGCATGCTCAGTTACTTACAGCCGGGTCCTGCCAGGAAGGCAGAACCCGGCGGGGAGAGAAGCCGACAGCCTCGGGTCACTCGTCGGGACCCGGGGCAGCGGCAGGAGGGATCGGATCCCCCGGTAAGCACACCGGGGGGAGGGGGTGGGCGGTCCGATCCACGGGGGACACACTTGCACGCCGCGGTCATACTTGTAGTTTACAGAAGTTTTTCGAGATTTGTCTTTACGTCGTTCACCAAGCGGGTTCAAGATTGATTTAGATTTATTGATACCAAATATGTATGTGTTTTTGTGTTTTATATACTTTAATTGCATTTTATGTGTAACTGGGGAGATTATGGGACTTTTATTTATTTAATTATATAATAAAATGATTTCATTTTTTTTTTTTAAACTTTTTTACATTTTCTATTTCTTGGCTTGAACAAGCGATCGTCCGATCGCTTATTCAAGCCTTTACACTGCAATACACTTGTGCATGCTCAGTTACTTACAGCCGGGTCCTGCCAGGAAGGCAGAACCCGGCGGGTAGAGGAGCTGGAAGCCCCGGATCACTCGTCTGGACCCGGGGCAGCGGCAGGAGGGATCGGATCCCCCGGTAAGCACACTAGGGGGGTCCGATCCACGCTTACACGCCGCGGTCATGCTTGACCGCGGCGTGCAAGGGGTTAAACACCCGAGATCTGAGTTTTTCCGATCCAGGGTGTTAGTGCCGGGTCTGGGCTGTAAGATCACAGCCCGACACCGGCACTATACTGACCCGATGTCCCGAAATCTTCTTCTGACTCGCCGCCGTAGAAAGGCGTACGCGTCAGAAGAAGTACCCTTAATGACCGCCGTAAAAAGCCGATAGGACAATCATTAAGGGGTTAATAGACGTTATATATTTATGAATGAAAATTTCGTACTCCTCCTGTTAAAAATACTCCTCAAAAATTATGAGAGGAGTATTATTACCCTTCTGGAAAAATGTTAGTGCGACCTCTGCCTGTACATAACACCTGATAACACAGGGGACACCTGCATATAACACCTGATAACACAGGAGACACCTGTATATAACACCTGATAACACAGGGGACACCTGCATATAACACCTGATAACACAGGAGACACCTGTATATAACACCTGATAACACAGGGGACACCTGTATATAACACCTGATAACACAGGGGACACCTGTATATAACACGGTCATGCTTGACCGCGGTGTGTAAGGGGTTAAACACCCGGGATTTTCCGATCCTGGGTGTTAGTGCCGGGTCTGGGCTGTGATATCACAGCCCGACAACGGCACTATACTGACCCGATGTCCCGAAATCTTCTTCTGACGCGGCGCCGTAGAAAGGCGTACGCGTCAGAAGAAGTACCCTTAATGACCGCCGTAAAAACCCGATAGGGCAGTCATTAAGGGGGTTAAACCTCTTCTAAAGCTTCTTCTAATGTCACGGTATCATTGGTACACAAGAAGGCTCTTATTAACCGCTTAACGCTCAGCATCCGATATATCGGACGCCGGCTGTAACCCCCGCGATCAGAGTTGTCTCCGATCGCGGGTGCTTAACCCGTTAAATGCCGCGGTCAGCGCGACCACGGCATCTAACATGCCTCTGGGGGGGTCTTCACCCCCCCCATGATCGGCACCCCTGAACCATTTTCAGGGGGGGCGCCGATCTGGACCCCAGAGTTACCTGCATGAACTGCCAGTAAGATGGCGTCTGTGACATCATCTTACTGGTACTGCTAATATCTTGCAATACTTCTGTATTGCAGAATATTATCATGAACAAGCAATCAGATGATTGCTTGTTCAAGTAAAAAAAAAAATATATAAAGTAATCACTAAAAATGCCCAAAAGCTCCAAAACATATAAAGAGACATATAACCCCCAAAAAAGTCTAAATCATAACACAAACCCCACATATACAGTATTACCGTGTCCCTAACAACCCGTAGAATAACAGTAAATAATTATTGAACCCATATGATAAACGCAGTAAAAAAAAAAAAAACTGTTATAAACCCTCCAAAAATTATGATTTT
>CM033642.1:84561422-84668553 GCA_019512145.1 Engystomops pustulosus | reverse complement strand
CCAAAACATATAAAGAGACATATAACCCCCAAAAAAGTCTAAATCATAACACAAACCCCACATATACAGTATTACCGTGTCCCTAACAACCCGTAGAATAACAGTAAATAATTATTGAACCCATATGATAAACGCAGTAAAAAAAAAAAAAACTGTTATAAACCCTCCAAAAATTATGATTTTTACCTATTCAATCCCCCAAAAAATGCTATAAAAAAAGTGATCAATAAAACATATGTACTCCGACATGATACTGGTGCAAAGTACAACATGTGCCGCAAAAAAACAGGCCATCAACCAGCTCCGTAGCCAAAAAAGTAACAATGTTATGCCACTTGGAAGACGGCAATACAAAAATGATAGATTTTTCCCCAAATTAGAGTTGCATTGCATTGCACTCTGACCCATTGTAACCAATGGGTCTTTTCAGACTTGAATTTTTTTCACGCACACACGCGTGTTTTTTCACGCAAAACGCACCATACAAGTCTATGGAGATGCATCAAAAACGCATTGCACTCTGAGACACTTGCAAGTGCAATGCGTTTTTCACGCATGAATTGCCATAGAAAAGATAGAGCTCAGTCCTGAGTCCATTTCATGCGCATTTTCTGCGCGTGAAAAACGCACTGAAATTGCATTGAAAACGCGCGTGAAAAACTGAGACACTGAAAACTGATTGCACTCTGATGCAAAATGTGCGTTTTTCACTGACCAAACCCTGATCGCACCCTGATCGCACCCTGATCAAACTCTGACATGATCTGCAACGCAAGTGTGAAAGGGGCCTTATTTGACAAATTTAGTAAAACGTAAGAAAAAATATTCATATGTAAAATTTCATTCAAAACTGTATTTATCCCCAAAATGGTCAATTCTGAAAATCCGGAAAGGAGATATTCGGTTTGTAAGCTGCGTGCCATCAAAATAAATTATCCAGACATTTCAAAAATGATGAAAATATAAAGTAGACAAATGGGAAATGTTATTCAGCAACTTACTTAGGTGGTAATTTCTATCCCTGAAAAAGCCAATGATTTTGAATTTCAAAAAATTCATCATATCTTTTTTTTTTTTAAATAAACGCAAAACTTATCAGCCAAAATTTACCACTAAAATGAAGTACAACATGTGGGGGAAAAAAAATCTCAGAATTGTTTAGATAAGTAACAGTGTTCAAAAGTTATAACCATATAAAGCGACGCAAGTCAGAATCCAAAAAATTGGTCTGAGCCTTAAACTACAAAATGGCTGCGTCCTTAACTGGTTAAAAGTGAAGTTTTAATAACAAGAAAGGACAGCAGGTATAAACAAAGGGGTTAAAATCCTATACATACAATGCAAAAATAAAAGGGAGATTGATCAGGTTATGGTGTAGAAGCACTGATATACCGTATACACTGGAGTATAAGCCAACCTGAGTATAAGACGAGGCCCCTAATTTTACCACCAAAAACTGGGAAAATCTATTGACTCGCGTATAAGCAGAGAGTGGAAAATGCATTGGTCACAGCCCCCTGTACTATATAGCCAGTCCCCTGTACTATATAGCCAGCCAGCCAGCCCCCAGTTTACCCAGCAAAAAAAAACTTGCATACCCGCCTTCTGGCGCCCCTGATGCTGGGCGCGGATCCTCTTCTTTCTCTCTGCTGTAACAGCGGCAGAGACGCGTTCACGCTAATACAGCAGAGAAGAAAGAGGAGCATTGGGGACGCCGGAAGGTAACTATAAGTTGTTGTTATAGTTTGTTTGTTTTTTCCCCCATTGACTCGTGTTATAAGTGGGTTGGATTCTTCAGCACATTTTTTTTGTGCTGAAAAACTCGGCTTGCACACGAGTATATACGGTAATTTGAATTTCTTGTGCAATGAAAGATTGCGATTATTCAGGTGACTACTCCATCTCCACGTTGATTGGAGTGCGTCTACGCAATTTTTTTTTAAATCGGCAAACATTATCCAGCGAATGTTCGCTGATTTTTACCGAAAACTACACTGGTCTGACCTGAACAGCCAATGGATACGTCATGAGTTCTAAGCTTCTTGATGTATCCGCCGGGGCAGTGGGAGGGCGTGGCTTTATGATGGCGCAAAGATAATTGTCCGCGATAAATTCCATGATAATATAAGCCTGGTCCTGGAGTAGCAAAGAAAAATCATCAATCCATCTGCTAGGAATCCCTAAATAATATCTACTTGCAACAGTGACTCTTCCACCGAAGAAACATTTCTGTTAAAGCAGTGATGGGGAACATTTAAGGCCCCAAGTGCCTGAACTACAATCAAAACCCACTATTTATCCAAAAACATGTCAATTTAACCCTATATGTGGCAGCCTTTTTTCGTTAATTTTTACTCCCCACCTTTAAAAATCTAGAACGTTTTCAGTTCTCCAAGTAAAGAACTGTGGGTGGTGAAATTGGCAAAAACAAAAAAAAACACATTTGCAACATTTTCTTATGGGCTCGGTTTTTATCTCTCACTGTGCGTCTACTTTTATTCATGTTTTTTATTTATTTATCTTAAACCTTTTTTTAATGGGAAATTAACACAGGTTCCCAATGATGCTAGCACCTATCGCAGCAAACCCCACGCCTGTATGAGGAGTGCTCACCCTGTGAGCTTTCTCCATACATCCCTAATAGCTCCATGTCGTAATAGTACTGCATGGAACTTTAAATCATATAAGCGGAGGCGGGGCTTGCTGATGGCCGAGTGAGGACGCATCCTGACTGAGCTCCGGCACCCATACCTGTGTCACAGCACACTGCAGGCAGCAGATTTATTTTAGTGAACAGCCATGGGCCCTAGAAAACCGGGGAACCGCCGCTTGAATTTGAGGGACGCGGTACGCGGCTCAATAGTCCAGTTTCTGGACACCACGCAGGATCCCGGTCCGGCCGCACATACAGCCAAGATGGCGCCGGAACACGAGGCGCCAGCCACCGCACATCATGAGGCGGAGCGGAGACAGGCACCCGCGCCTCTGCTAAGAGCTGCAGAGATCCCGGCATCTGGAGCAGCCATATCGGGGGAAAACCCAAGCAGCTTGAAGGTAGGCTCTCCTGCTCATGAAGTCCCCCCCGAGCTCTCTCCGGCACATACTGACATGGGGGAAGGGGACTTCCCGCCACTGCAGGCTTCAGTAACGCAGGCTAGGGGAGAAGCTCCTAATATGGAGGGGCGACCTGCTCAATCTCCAATCCTATTGGAAACCCAGCAGCACATCCAATGGCCCAAACCAAGCCACAATGTGAGCCTAGGAAATGGGGGACACCCATCCTCTCCTCACCTTAGCGGCTCACCCCATCTCATCTTCAGCATAGAGGGCTCACAGGGCTCATCCACAGCATGGGCAGCAGCCTCCCCATCACCACCATATGCACCAATGGTAACCCCAAATCCTATGATGCAGGATCCCGGTTGGGACTGGCAGGCCCACCTGCGTGCCATACCGACCAAGGGAGATCTGGAATCCCTTCTAGCCAAGTTGGAGACCTCGCATAAGCGAGACATGGACATTTTGAGACAAGATATACACCATGTGGGCACCAGAGTGGTGGAGATGGAGGAATCGCAGGAGCACACTCTCAAACTCATAGCGGATCATCATCAAGTAATACAAGCTCAGTCTAACCAAATTTCTGATATTCTGACGCATATTGATGACATTGAAAATCGCCACAGGCGAAATAATGTCCGGATAAGGGGCCTGAGTGAAGAAGTAGAACCCTCCCAGCTGGAGAAATGGGCCCAAGGCTTCTTTGCATCCATCCTCCCCACAGCTAAAGAGCGCCCTATTGAAATCGATCGTATCCACAGGGCATTGGGACCCAAACCTACTGATGGCTCTAGGCATAGAGACGTTATTTGTCGCATCCATTTCTTCAAAGATAAGGAAGCTATTCTGCGAGCTGCCAGGGCGGCAGAGCCGTTATCTTACAAAGGTCGACAGTTAATAATTTTACCAGATTTGGCGAGACGTACATTGCAACTACGGAAAGCCCTCAAACCGTTATTGTCTCTTCTGCGTGAAAAAGACATCACCTATAGATGGGGATACCCATTTCAATTGACCGCCAGCCATGGGGGGAAGTCTGTGTCTTTCCGTTCACTGGGAGATCTGCCACAATTCCTAGGGACTTTAGAGCTTCCTATGGTCAGCCTGCCCGATTGGCCAACTATCCCCAGTCTATCTCCAATCCCCCCAAGCACAACCTGGCAGAAAGTGCAACCGAAACCAAGAAGAGAACCGAAAAAACAAAGAAGAACACCTGCGGACCAAGCACAGGAATGACACGTGATGTTTTTGTTTGTTATATGATGTTCACACATTACTTTATAGCTTTCATAATGTCCTTCTTTTTTCTGCTGCCAACTCATTGTCAATCCCTTAGGGATCATTTTGACAGGTATGGAGTGACCTGGGAGATTACACAGGCCACAGCTTCCCTTTCCTCCACATAGGGATAGTAGCTCTTGAGGCTACACAAGGTAATCTCTGACGAGTTACCGTAGATTTGTTTCATAAATTTTACACTACGTTTTGGTTATTGTTAACAAAAGAATTTTAGAAACCCTTGTCTGTTGCGTCTTCCGTACATCCTTCCTAGTGTACCTCCCCTAGTGTTTCTGTCCCATCGACAGTACCCTTCTACAATCAGGCTATAACCCATAATGTCCCAACTCTCCTTCTGCACTTTTAATGTACGGGGCCTTAATGCTCCAAATAAAAGGGGCCAGATCCTCTATCGCCTTCACCGCAAGCACATAATGATAGCAATGCTACAAGAAACGCATTTCTGTGCATCACACATGCCCAAATGTCCCACCAACTATTATTCTACATGGTTTCATAGTCCTCACCCAGATCGCAAAGCTGGAGGTGTCTCTATAGGCATTCATAAATCCCTGCAACACACAATTATAGCTTCATCCACAGACTCCAATGGCAGATATGTCTTCGTAAAATTGTCATGCGCTAATAAGGTGTATACATTTGCTAATATTTACTTTCCCAACCAGGGTCACATTCGGCATCTCCACATTACAGAGGCTGGCGGAGTTCGCGGATGGCTCGCAGATTATTCTGGGTGGAGACTTCAACCTCTCCTTTGACCCCTCACTGGATTCCACAACGGGTAAGTCTGCCATCCCATTGGGTCGATTGAACAGGCTGAGGAGATCGCTGAGAGAAATGCAATTGATTGATCTGTGGAGGATTCTGCATCCACATGAAAAAGATTTTTCATACCACTCTCTAGCACATAATAGTTATCACAGAATAGATCACCTGTTCCTTTCACACCACCTTCTTGACTCTACTCCTAAATGCTCCATAGATAATTTCTTATGGTCGGATCATGCCCCAGTAATGGGATCTATAATGATCTCAAGCGCTCCACAACGTATTAACACATGGAGACTTAACGAAAATTTATTGAATGACTCTCTATGTGTCGCAGACATTAAGAACACCATTCAAACATTCATCACAGACCACACCAACCAAAACTTTAATGCTCCCTTGCGGTGGGAGACGCTGAAGGGTAATATAAGGGGCGTCTTGATGTCTCATGGCTCCCGCCTTAAGAAGGCTCGTACACACGAACTCATAAAGCTACTATCTGAATTAGAGCGGCTTGAAGCCAATAATAAAGTTTCCCCTTCTGACCCCACCAAGTCAGAGTTGTCTGCGGTGAGACAAAAGATATTGTCAATCTTAAATCAGAAGACACAGTGCGCGCGTAACCGATTGCGAAAGAGCTATTACGAATATGGGGATAAATGCGGTTCATGGCTTGCAAGGGCATTACACCCAAAGGCTCCCCGCACGCATGTTCTTTCAATAGCCTCAGCAGATAAAGGTACAATTCACTCGCCACAGGGTATAGTGGATGAATTTCGAGACTTTTATAAACGACTATATAACCTGGATCACACCACTCGACAACACCCTAGACCCAAACACACGAAAATTGAGGAGTACCTATCCAAACATGGGCCCAAACCTATATCGCAAGAACATTCTGAGTCACTAGAACAGGAGTTCACTGAACATGAAATTAGAAGGGTCATAAAAGATTTGAAATCCGGTAAAAGTCCTGGGCCGGATGGCTTCACGGCACGGTTTTTTAAACAGTTTGGAGAAGACATCACACCTATACTCCTGCAGGTATTCAATGCAGCAGCAGGTGGTACTCCCTTCCTGGCTCAATCCCTACAAGCAATCATCACAGTCTTACCCAAACCAGGGAAATCCCTAACCACATGTGGGGATTTTAGGCCGATATCACTACTAAACGTGGATGTAAAATTGTTTGCAAAAATGATAGCCTACCGCCTCCAATCTCATATCCCAAATCTCATACACTTAGACCAAGTGGGCTTTGTTCCAGGAAGGGAGGCAAAAGATAATACGGTGAAAACAATTTCCCTGATAGCGAAGGCACGAGCAAATGGCAACAAATTATGCCTTCTCACAGTAGACGCGGAGAAGGCTTTTGATAGGGTGCGATGGGATTTCCTGATGGGAGTTCTTAGGAAACTTGGTCTAGGCCCCAGGATTTTGCAGGCCATATTGGCATTATATCGCAACCCTACAGCTTTAGTTCGAGTTAACGGCACCCTTTCAGATCCACTTAGCATCACAAATGGGACAAGACAGGGCTGCCCCCTGTCCCCCTTTCTTTACCTCCTAGCAATGGAACCACTGGCTAATGCTTTGCGATCTAATCCTGACATACGTGGCCTTCAGGTGGGCGGGAAACATTGCAAACTATCTTTATTTGCAGATGATTTATTATTATACATCACATCCCCGAACACGTCCTTACCCGCAATATTGAAAGAATTCAGCTCCTACGGAGCAGTGAGCAATTTTAAAATCAATACACATAAGTCAGAACTTCTAAATGTCTCCCTCCCAGCTATCGAGCAGGCATGGCTACAGGCTAATTTCCCCTTCAAATGGGCAACTGAATCGATACACTATTTGGGTACACACATTCCCCCTGACATGACCATGCTTTTTGACCTCAATTATAAACCTATGCTCCAGACTATTAGAAAGGACCTAGAGAAGTGGACACAACTCCCCATATCATGGTTTGGTCGGATCAATGTCCTGAAAATGGATATACTACCCCGCATTCTATATCTGTTCCAAACTGTACCCATCCCCCTCCCTAGGTCATACTTTGATAGACTCAGACGCATGACCCAAAATTTTGTATGGCAAGGCGCGCGCCCACGTATCAGACACTCAACTCTTACACAACATAAACTTGATGGGGGAACAGGGCTCCCAGATTTTTATAGCTACTATAAGGCAACAATTGCCACCTATATTTTAGACATCTTCCACAAGCGTTCCTCAAAACTCTGGGTAGAGATGGAATTAGAGCAGAGCCCCACTCAAGCCCTGGGAGCATTCTGGTGGGCTTCACTGCCGCCTAATACAGACTTCTCTCCCCTCCTGACGCTCATTCTAACCTCATGGCGAAAATTTGCACGCACCTCAGGACTAACCAAAATTCCAGGCCCACTCACTCCATTAATTGGTAATCAAGCCATTGCCGGACTCTATTCATTAACACAAACAAACTTACCGCATCTTCCCAGAATAAGAGACATTGTCACAGACACAGGAATCAGGGCCCAGAAGGAGGTGGCGACCTTACTTGGCGTTCCACACACCAGATGGCTTCTATATTTTCAAACTCGTAACTATGTTTCTTCATTGGGAAAGGTAGAACAATTTTTGACAAATACCCCATTTGAAGATATTTGCCTTGCAACCACTGCACCTACACACGCGATCTCCTTGGTCTATTCTATGCTGACACGGCTGGATATGGCAGACGCCCGCCCGGATTGTGCAGGTGCCTGGGAGAGAGAGCTTAATAAATCTTTCACTCCCGCACAATGGCAAAAAGCGTTAGTTTTGACGCATAAGTCGTCCATTTCCTGTCGTATGCAGGAACTGAACTACAAAATTTTGACCCAATGGTACAGGACCCCAGTGAGGTTGCATAAAATGTTCCCCTCTGTCCCGGACACCTGTTGGCGTTGCGGAACAGGAGTGGGTTCTATGCTTCACATCTGGTGGGAGTGTGGTCCTATCCGGGATCTTTGGCAAGCTGTCTTTGACCTCTACAATTGTATTTACAAAGGGACCATTGCTCCAACCCCTGAGGTGGCGCTTCTATCCATGTATTCTGGAACTATTGCTAAATACAAAAAAAGAGCATTACGCCACTTTCTTATGGCTACACGACAAATAATCCCCAGGCTCTGGAGATCGCACGAGACACCCACCAGGTTGCAGTGGTTAGAGGCGCTAGACGTAATTAAGCAGATGGAAGAGCTGAAGGCGAGCGATGAAGGCAGATATGAACAATTCAACAGTATATGGTCTGCTTGGATCGATTATCGAGACACCCCTGCCTTGCGTGAATGGTTGACCTCAGGTAACAGCGCACATGTTCCATAAACATAGGTATATGGCGGAAAGTGCAGCCATCCCCCCCCCCTCCTCCCCCCCCCTGTTTTGTTTTCTCCCTCCTCCAACCCTTGATTCCTTGTATGTGTTGTCTTGTCCTATGTTTGACACCCATTTCCATGTTTTCTTTTTCCCAACTACCCTTGACAGGCCGTATGGTCGTTTTGACAAAAGTTGTTGTTGACGTTCTTAAAAAGTTTTCCCTTCTCACCAAAGCGATGTATACTATTACAAAAGTACATGTGTACTGATAATACAAATGTATACGTATTTCTACAAGTTGCAAACCAAACAATTTCTTGCTATATTTTGTATTTATCTGTAACAATCAATAAAGTTTGTTGTTGAACCATAAATCGTATAAGCGGACTAAGGACGCCAATACGTTGAAAGAAGGTAAGGAAATTTGGATTATCATTGTAGCATCCATCTAAAATAACAGGAAGAATCGAGAGGCTCGTAGTATGCGCTCAAATCATAACAAGCCCTGTTGTGGCTGATGGTTACAGGAGGTTACCAAGAGCCCTGTCTGGTGCCCAAAGAGAGGGCTCTGAGTGCCGCCACCACTACCGTAAAGGTTTGAAATCATTTCAAATCTTTGGTGATGTCCTTCAAGCTAATTTGCATAATTTCTGGAAAAAAAACAAAAAGAGGAG
This sequence comes from Engystomops pustulosus, assembly GCA_019512145.1. Classification (NCBI taxonomy): domain Eukaryota; kingdom Metazoa; phylum Chordata; class Amphibia; order Anura; family Leptodactylidae; genus Engystomops; species Engystomops pustulosus. Next base: position 84,659,395 of record CM033642.1, on the reverse strand, counting down.
CTGACTTTGGAGAGGGGGTACACACCAGCATGTAAATTTGTTTGGTTTATATTACTGAATCCTGCTGGCAGATTTCCTTTAAAGAAAATCTACCACTTGCACCAGGTAGTTTTTATGTAATTACACTTCCTGGCGGTATGACCCTGAAAAAGGATCTTCTCTTCAGTAATGCTTAAAATCATCAAATCTGGAGAAAATAGATTTATTAAAATACTGTATATACTCCAGTATAAACCGACCCGAGTATAAGCCAAGGCCCCTAATTTTACCACCAAAAACTGGAAAAGCCTACTGACTGGAGTATAAGCCAAGGGTGGGAAATGCATTGGTCACAGCCTCCCAGTAGCCAGCCAGAGCCCCTTTGGTATACAGCAATATCTCTGTAGTATACAGCCAGCCAGCACCCTTTAGTGGCCAGCCAGCCCCCTTTAGTATAGTCAGCCCACAGTTTTCCCAGCACTCACCATCCGGTGGTCCTGATGCTCGGCGCAGCTCCTCTTCTGTTTTCTGTAACAGGCAGCAGAGGCGTCGCGGCTCTGCCAGCTGTTACAGAAGAGGAGCTGTGGGGACCGGGGCATCGCGGAGAAGACAGAAAAGGAGTCGCACCGAGCATCTGGGGCGCAGGAAGGTGAGTATGTAAGTTTATTTTTTTTTATTGATTTGTGTATAAGCCGAGGTGAGGTTTTTCAGCACATTTTTTGTGCTGAAAAACTTGGCTTATATACGGTAAGTAAATCAGGCTTGGGCAGGAGAATGTGAAGGAATTAGTGCAGAGACAAGAATAATTTTAAGCCGACGAAGCCCTGAGCAGCTTGGATAATGCTCCCAGGATCGCCCAAGCCTAATTTACTTCTTTTTATAAATCTATTTTATATGGATTTGATGATTTTTTTTTTGTGTTACTAAAGATCCTGTTTCAGGACCATAATGCTGACATATAAGTGTGATTATATATAAACTACTTGAGGCAAGTGGTAATTTCCTTTAAAGGAAACCTGCTATCAGGAATTTACCTATTAAGGTAGATCTGATGGTAGGTTATCTCCACACCCCAGTAGCCTTTTAGAAAAATTAGCATATTAGATAAACTCTAGATTAGATTAGCCATTGTTATTGGCTTACGCAAGCATAGTTTAGGGTTTTAGGCCCCTTTTACACTTTTGATGTGTAGAACTTGCATTGCACTCTGACCCATTCTATTTAATGGGTTTTGTCAAACTTGCATTTTTTTCATGTGCGTTAAAGGTAACCTGTCATCAGATATTGACCTAATTAACCATTACCAGTTTCTTGTGAAGCAGATTAACACCTTCCACATCATGTATCTGTTAAGTTCTGCCCCTTTTCACACAACCTCAGGTTCTCTAATGACTAAAATTCACAGAGTGAGCTCTAAAGAAATCACACCAAGACAGAAGTATGGTATAATATCTCAATCTCTGTGATGTGATGCCATGAAAAGCTAGGCAGATGTGAGAAACTTTATTTGTGTCACAAAGGATTATACATAACTTTTAGTGAGGCAGGACCTGGGCTTGGTTAAAGATAAGAAGTAATGTCCATAGTTCATTGGTTAGTAAATTATCACATGGGCATCCCAGAAACAAAAGCTCTGTTCCCCTTGGAGTGGACAGTATCGTAAATCAGCCAAAGCCCACATTCTTTTCACTGTGCATGAGTGTGTTATCACACTGTTATCAATCTTCATCCACAGCATATAAAAATAAAAGCATTTTCATTAAAAACATAACAATACTTCACATATCTTTCATGGCTTAGTGTGGTGACATCATTCAGAAAATCAACTTTGAAGTGACTTGTAACTAGGTTGGATAAAGTCATGAAGGCGCTCAGAACTGAAGTCATGCTCTCCTCACCTCAGATTAAAGGAGATCTGGTTATTAAAGTGTCTGGACCATCAATTACAGTGAAGAGGGCATTCTGAAGTGAGGAAAGCTTGACTTCAGTGTTAAACTCTCCGCCTCCTTGAATTAATACAACCAAATTACCTATAACTTCAAAGTTGATTTTGTTAACGATGCCACTGCGCTGGGCTATGAAATGGATATAATTTACAAAGTGTTCAGCTGCTTGTTGACATACTGGTAGTGGTTTATTAGGTCAATTTCTGCTGAGAAGTTCCTTTTAAAATCTCAGCATACTCTACTTGAAAGTCATGCGTGTGAAAAACACACCATACAACTCTATGGAGACACATCAAAAACACATTGCCCTCTGAGACACAAGCAAGTGCAATGCGTTTTTGTCACTGATCAACTGCCATAGAAAAGATAGACCACTGTGATGAGTTTTTTTTCACTGTCTGCACATTAAAAACACGTTGAAAATGCATTGAAAGCACCAAAAGAGGCGTGTGAAAAACTAAGACACTTAACAAATTTTGACTGCAAACTGATTGAACTCTGATGAAAAATGTAAATTTTTCACTGACCAAACCCTGATTGGACCCTGATCAAACTCTCATGTGATCTGCCTCGCAAGTGTTAAAGGGCCCCAAGTTATTTAATAATAATAAAAATCCTTTATTTATATAGCGGACACAGATTATGTAGCGCTGCACAAAGCATGGCAAATTGTCCCTTTCCCCAATGGGGCTCACCATCTTAACAGTCTAACAGTATGTTTTTAAAGTGTGGGAGGAAACCGGAGGAAACCCACGCAAACACGGGGAGAACATAAAAACTCTTTGCAGATGTTGACCTGGATGGAATTAGAACCCAGGTCCCCAGCGTTGCAGGGCAGAAGTGCTACCCACTCAGCCACCGTGCCGCCATAATAAAGGTAACCTACTATTGGATCTACCTTAATAGGCAGAATCCTGATTGTAGGTTTTCTTAAAAGGAAGTCTATAATAAAAATCGAAAGCATGATAAATATTTATTATCCATGGCCTTCTTTTTTCTTAAGTTTTAAAATTATACTGAGCCAAAAGGGCTCTGGAGGGTGTTACCAGAGCCCCTCTGTGCTGCAGATTCACAGCTTGCTACACTTTGCAGGAAAAACATGCGTACTGTATTCAGCTCACCTGAGTGCAGATAGGGCTAATGCTGGTGCACAGAATGAATCTGAGTCGGGGTCAGTGCAACAATTTCAATAGGAGAAAATCCTGCATTCAGGCTTACATTGCTTGAAATAGAAGGTTAAAGGGAACCTGTCACCAGGGACCTCCTTTTCATTAAAAACAGGTTGCAGAAGCCCTTGTATTGAAAATGTACCTTTCTGCTGTCTCTAAGCATTTGCATTACAATATAATTGTGTGCTATAACTTACAGAATCCTCTGTGTAGTCCCAGGGGTTGGGCTTTGATTTGGATTCATTTAAAAAAACAACTACGCCCCAGTAGCCTCTTTTTTTACATATTTTTACATATCAGCTGATTAAAGTTTTCTAAAAGATAGCCAGGACGCGAGGATTAGCCCAAAAAAGGGCTATCCTCACGTCCCATTCATCCACCTACCACGCGTTCTACCTTTATAGGTAGAATCGTGGTGGTAGGTTCCCTTTAAATACCTAAACACCTAAAAACCAACCCAAAACAAATAGCGATGCAGTTTTAACTGCAACATGTGACTGCACCCTGAGGGTGCGTTCACACGTTGCAGTTAAAACTGCAAAGTCGAAAATGGCACTTTTTTTGCCATTTGAAAAATATTAAAAAAATATATAAAGAGTGTCAAAAGGTCGTATATCCTAAAAATGATATCATTGAAAATATTATCAAATTTCGCCAAAATTGACACACCCACAGCTCCGTACACCAAAGTATAAAAAAGTTATTAGCGCCAGAAGTTGGCAAAAATCAAAAAATAATTTTTGTACAGGAGGTTTCATTTTTGTAATGTATGAAAACATTATAAAACCTATACAAATTTGGTATCCCCTTATGTACCGACCAAAGAATAAAGTAGACATGTCTTTGGGGGCGCTCAGTGAAAGACGTAATATCCAAATATCACAGCCCACAAGAAAATGGCGCAAATGCGTTTTTTCACCATTTTCATTGCATTTGGAATTTCGGACTTCTGAGTACATGGCATGAAATATTAATTAAAATAAAAATGTAAGGTTACAGTATGGTAACAGTTACAGTAAAATGGACGATGGTAATGTTGTTGTTGTAGTGCTTATGTTTATGAGCGACAGTTTTCTGCTATATACCTGCATGTCATAAGAATTTACATTAAAAAAAGGACCATGTTAAATTCAAATCTGTTTTTTTTTTCATTTTACCGGTGTTTGTATGCGTTGGAAAAGGGGTAGTCTTATACGGCGAATATATCTTAAACTCTTTTTTAAACAGGAAAGTAGGGGAGTCGTCTATACACAGGTTGTCTTATACGCCGGAATATACGGTACATATTTATAAGTGACGCCGCACTCACAACTTTTAATCTATTTTTGGAACATTAATCATTCATTTTAGGGGGGGGAAAACATTGTATATTTGAATATTATATAAGGTGCAGATTTATCAGGACCGTGTAGAAGTTTTTTCTTGACATGTGGGGTTTATTTTGGGTACCTGGTGTGAGCCTTCTTGTCATGAGGATGAAGGAGTCCTATGAGAATTGCTGGGCTGACCTCCACATTTGTAGCCAATCCTATGCGACGTCAGGCTCAGCGGTATCCACACAAGCTGCTGCGTGTGTGTGCAAGGAGGCCGGCGGCAGCATGATATAACATCCCCCATCCCGGCACAAGGAGCATGCTGCACCTCACAGATAAGGAAATATTCACTTTATAGTTACTACATTTTGAGAAGGGATAATATCAAACAATATTCATGTTTTAACCCTTCTGTAGGCAGAACTATCTAAGAACACACTTCTCTCTTATTGCCTTTTTTTTGTTTTTTTTGTGGAAAAATGATGATACTAACACCGCAACCAGAACATGTATAAATAAAGTTTTATTTCCCACCATCCTCCATTATTTACACTATGTTATGACGTTCTCTCTCAAATTCTTATGAAGGCGGAGAGTTGTTTATTGGCGGCTGCTAATACAATGGCGCACTTCTAAAAGTGATTTATTATCTCATTAGCTTGGTTTATGGATAAATAGTATTTATTGGGTACAATTGTGTAAGGGAGCGATACAATGATAGATCTGGTGACACTCGCACAGTTTGGTGTCCCTGTGGATTTAACGTTCCCTTTGGCTGCATATTTTGGTGAATATACAATGTGGGGTATGTATGATCCCTCACATCTTACGGTTTTAGGAAAGTATATTTGTTATATAAGTATTCAGGATTTGTAAATATATTAGAGGAAAATTTGAATGTTAATTGCAAATGCATCGCCTGGTTGTCTTCTTTCAAATATATAGGTTTTATGGCGCCTTGCTTTTTATTCTGTTTATTGCTAATTTTGGAGTTGTGACTGTCTTAAATTTTTATCTGAAAATCAGATTAAGGTTATTTCAGTTTTAGTGATATTATGATGATTTATTCATGTGAAGGTAAATATTTCTGTTCGGAGCACATTTTTTTGCCATCAAAGTCAATTTTAAGTATTTTTATAAAATGTTTTAGTTTAAATCAAATTTCATGAAGACGCCTATGTCTATAAACTCTTTAATGCAATTTGAAAATGGGGCAAGTGTCTGCTTTCAGAAAATATATGGTTTGTTGAGTTTATTTTAATTCTTTTTGCTGTAATTTTGATTTTATTTTTAAAGAGGACCTGTCAACCTGGGTGTGTCTGACCTGAGGGCGCGTTCACACGTTGCGTTTTGACCTGCGTTCATTGCGTTTGAAACGCATATACAACAGACGGAGGAGAGGTGATTTGCCTATTACACACTGTTAACGTTTCCGTTTACAAAACGCATCGTAAACGCGATGTTAACACATGCGTTAACAAAGCGTAACACATGTATTTTGTTAACGCATGCGTTAACAGTGCGTTTACAAACGTAAACGTAATGTAATTAGGCAAAATTACCTCACATCAGCTGTTGTATATGCGTTTCAAAGCAATAAAAACGCAAAAAAACGCAACGTGTGAACGCGCCCTGAGGGTGGAAGACACACGTGGCGTTTTTGGGCCGTTTTTACTAAGTGCGTTTCTCAGATCGTTAAAAACGCATGCGTTAAAAAACGCATCCGGGTTTTTAAAAACGCATGCGTTTTTTGAAAAACGCATGCGTTTTTGTCCGTTTTTCCGAAATTGCCAATGAAAAACGGACAAAAACGCATGCGTTTTCAAAAACGCATGCGTTTCAAAAGATGCGTTTCAAAAAACGCATGCGTTTTAAAAAACAGAAGATGCGGTTTTTAACGCATGCGTTTTTAACGATCTGAAAACGCACTAGTAAAAACGGCCCAAAAAACGGCCAAAAAGCCATGTGTGTCTTCACCCTGAGGGTGCGTTCACACGTTGCAGTTTTAAACGCAACGCAATCAGCTTGAGGTGGTTTTAGGTGCAGTTTTGTCAATTGAACAGGTGAAAGACATGAACTGAACGAGTGAATTTGATTTGAAGGGGAAACCTGCTCCACAAATGTCAATCACTCGTTCACTTCATGTCTTTCACCTGTTCCATTGACAAAACTCACACCTAAAACCACCTCAAGTGCTGCATTTATAATGGCAATTTGCATATACTCCAGAATGTTATAAAGAGTGATCAGCTTAACAGCAATTAATTGCAAAGTCAATATTTGCCTAGTAAATGAACTTTTCCCCCCAAACACTTTTCAACTTCATTGCAGGCCTGCCTTAAAAGGAGCAGCTAACATCGTTTCAGTGATTGCTCCATTAACACACGTGTGGGTGCTGATGAGGACAGGGCTGGAGATCAATCTGTCATGATTAAGTAAGAATCACACAACTGGACACTTTAACCCCTTAAGGAAGCAGCCTGTTTGCAGGTTAAGGGTGAAGACACACATGGCGTTTTTGGGCCGTTTTTGGGCCGTTTTTGGGCCGTTTTTAGATCGTTAAAAACGCATGCGTTTTTGTCCGTTTTTCATTGCGCAATTTCAGAAAAACGTACAAAAACGCATGCGTTTTCAAAAAACGCATGCGTTTTTAAAAACCGGATGCGTTTTTTAACGCATGCGTTTTTAACGATCTGAAAATTTATCCATAAACCAAGCTAATGAGATAATAAAAGTCACTTTTAGAAGTGCGCCATTGTATTAGCCGCACAATAACAGAACTCTCCGCGCTTCATAAGAATTTGAGAGAGAACGTCATAACATAGGTGTAAATAATGGAGGATGGTGGGAAATAAAAACTTTATTTATGAACATGTTCTGGGTTGCGGTGTTAGTATCAGTCATTTTTCACAAAAAAAAAACAAAATAAAAGGCAATAAGAGAGAAAGTGTGTTCTTAGATAGTTCTGCCTACAGAAGGGTTAAAAACATGAATATTAGTTGATATTATCCCTTCTCAAAATGTAGTAACATATAAAGTGAATATTTCCATTATCTGTGAGGTGCAGCAGCTCCTGTGCCGGGAGGTGGGATGATGTTATATCAATGCGTCCGCCGGCCTCCTCTGCACACAGCAGCAGCTTGTGTGATAACCGCTGAGCCCTGACGTCACATAGGATTGGCTACAATGGTGGAGGTCAGCCCAGCAATTCATCATAGGACTATCCTTCATCCTCATGAAACACAGAAAGGCTCACACCATGTACCCAAAAATAAACCCCACAGTGTCAAGAAAAAACTTCTACACGGTCCCTGATAAATCTGCAGCCTTATATAATATTCAAATATACAATGTTTCCCCCCCCTAAAATGTAATGATTATATGTTCCAATAAATAAGATTAAAAAAGTCGAAAATGGCACTTTTTGCCATTTGAAAAATATTACAAAAATATATATAAAGGAGTGCTCAAAAGTGTATATTCCTAAAAAATGATATCATTGAAAAATTATCAAATTTCGCGCCAAAATGACACACCACAGCTCCGTACACCAAAGTATAAAAAGTTATTGCGCCAGAAGTTGAAACAATCAAAAAATAATTTGTACAGGAGGTTTCATTTTTGTATGTATGAAAACTTATAAAAACCTATTTACAAATTTGGTATCCTTATAGTAACCGAACCAAAGAATAAAGTAGACATGTCATTTGGGGCGCGCTCAGTGTGAAAACGTAATATCCAAATATACAGCCCACAAGAAAATGGCGCCAAATGCGTTTTTCACCATTTTCATTGAATTTGGAATTTCGGACTTCTGAGTACATGGCATGAAATATTAATTAAAATAAAATGTAAGGTTACAGTATGGTAACAGTTTACAGTAAAATGGACGATGGTAATGTTGTTGTGAGGCTTATGTTTATGAGCGACAGTTTTCATGCTATATACCTGCATGTCATAAGAATTTAATTAAAAAAAGGACCATGTTAAATTCAAATCTGTTTTTTTTTCATTTTACCGGTGTTGTATGCGTTGGAAACAGGGGTAGTCTTATACGGGAATAATCTTAAACTCTCTCTTTTAAAACAGGAAAGTAGGGGAGTCGTCTGATACACAGGTTGTCTTATACGCCGGAATATACGTACATATTTATAAGTGACGCCGCACTCACAACATCCTTAATAAATCAGCAACTTTTGGTCTGGTAATAGGTTTAAAAGGGCAAGTATTTCTCTCATATTTAAATAAAAGGGGGGTTATTTATCATCGGTTTTCCTGGGTTTTTTTTGGTGTTAAAAAGTCTCAAAGTACCGTATATTCCGGCGTATAAGACGACCCCCCTACTTTCCTGTTTAAAATATAGAGTTGAAGATATATTCGCCGTATAAGACTACCCCTTTTCCAACGCATACAAAACACCAGTAAAAATTAAAAAAAAACATTTGAATTTAACATGGTCCTTTTTTTTAATGTAAATTCTTATGACATGCAGGTATATAGCAGGAAAACTGTCGCTCATAAACATAAGCCATCAGTGGCGTAACTAGGAGAAGCAGGGCCCCATAGCAGATTTTTGCATTGGGCCCCCCTTAAAAATATTCATACATACACACACGTTTATACAATCACTAACATTTACACACTTAAATACACAACATAACATTCTACACTCACTTTTATACACTCGTCCACACAAACATACGTATACACTCATATGCACACATTTATATACTCATATATACATTTATACACTAATACATACAGTATATACAAACTCCCTGTACATACATACAGTATATATGCATCAAAGTTGCATGCATACTGTTTATATACACACATACTGTGTATATATACAGTATATACACACACAAAATGCATATACCTACAGCATATAATCACATTGGGGTTTCTATAAAATTGTTCCTCTTTCTTTATAACGTCTCTATTCTATGCCTTACATGTCCCGTGTATTTTCCCCATAAAAAAAAACTACGACATGTAATAGTAACATCCAAACCAGAAACAGAAGACTTCATCCTTGACATCATCTTTTAAAAAGCTCTTAACTTGATGACATTCTCTTACTCCTAATGGGTGGTTACAAAAAAAACTTTCATTGTCTCCAACCCCAGGAAGTCAATCTGACTAGTGGGGGTCTGACAACGCACCAATCATGAGTTTGATCCTCCATAATTTAATACGGATCAGATGTCCTTAACTCTATATTCTGTACAATAAGTGGCAAATTGGCTGGAGCACGGCACTCGATATTTCATGGCATTCTCATTGAGTATGAAATGGGAGGCTGGAGATGACCAACCAAAGTGGTCATCCACAAATGGAAATCCATACAGAACACAATAATTGCTTGGCCCTGTTGTCATTTATTGCAAAGCCGAATGTTAGGAATGTTTGTTAATGGTGTGTGGGTGTTTGCTGCAATATTCCCTGTCAAACCTCCCACCCTCTTAGATAGACCGCTTATCCCATGATCCTTTTCCCATACTCCCTTCCTGATGTAATATTATGTGCCAGAAGGGGGTTAAATGCCGTGCACCACTTTATCAAAGTTTTTTTAAGGTCACTTTACTGTGCCACGTGTTACCTATTTCCTTGCCCAACTAAGCCAGTAGGAAGGACAAAGTTAGACCAAAGGCGTATCTACCCCATATTTATCCTACCAGCATCAGACGCTGAGAAATCTGGCTCAGTAATAAGGCGTCATTCACACACGTTGGAGACATCATATACAGCGTATTATGTCCCCCCTCATACAATGTCCTCACAGTGCATACCGCTCCGTACCCTGTAGAAGTTTGGACTGTCCTATCTGTCCAACTAATAACAGCGCCGGGCTCTATGTTGGCTATGGGATATGGTTGCGGCGGTGTTCGGTGCATGTACGTTCATGCAACGGATTGTTAATGTCGCCTAACTGGTGTATCCTATTCTTTTTTAGACTTTTTGATTATTTCCTTCTGTTGTTTGCTGTAGCTGTGGCTGCTGATATTTTGAACCCCCCTGACCTGACAGTGATGCCGTATCCTCAGGACCAGTATGTGTACAGTGGAAGTTTTGGAAAGCCCGTTTAGTTCAAAATATAATCCTCAATAACTAAGTCCTTTATAGTCATTTCCCTTCTGAGAAAGCAAAATAATGTGAGTCTTGGTCTATGATTACAACCACTAACTTTGCTGTATTTTACTGGAACCTCCTAAATACATGCATCTTGTTTATGGTATGTAAAAAAATCTGCTGTTTGCTAATGAGGCAAATTACCATCCTTAAATAACTCAAGTAGGCACTCCACTTGGGAAAGGAATCTCCCATGGTGACTCCTGGGTAAGGGAAACTGGGTAAGATGTGAGCATCTCAAATATGATCTAAACCTGTGTTCTTACTATTGTCAAGTTGTGATCTTATACAGTATAGTAAAGTAACCTATCACCTATCACTATCATTTGTTTAGCTCATGTACTGATTCATAGCCTGTTCTATGCTAACCATATATAATGAATAGACTATTGAACCCGTCCCTGCTAAAATGACATTCCCTGGTGACCGTTTTTCTTTAACCCCTTTAGGATGCAGCTACTTTTTGACCCAAAGCTAACCCTTTTTTTTAATGGTTTGCTTTAGTCTATTTTTGACACTATATACTTCATGCATTCAAAATTCTGTTTACTACAGACCGGATGCAAAGTGCCCCACAGGTTGAATATCCACATTGCTTGCATGTGTTTAAACGCAATGCAATTGGGTGGGCAGCTCAGACCATTCATATATACATTTCCTTAAACGCATAGGCGTCAAGCTTGACCCTTACCATACCCCCTTGCATTTTTTTTCAAAATGCAATGCAAATGTCATCCTGAGTAACACTGTACTTTTTCAATTACACAAGGCGGCCTGCCTTCCAGATTGAGAGCATGTGTTCTCTCTCCTCTCTGTTTTGTTTACACTGCTGAGTAGTGAGTATTAACCTTTTCTGCCTTCTCCCTGGCTTATTAGCTATGGAGCATATTTCCAACATCAAATTGAAGTTGAAGGGTTAATCTTCAACCTTGCAGCTTTTTCACAACACTGGGAGATCACTTAGTTGTCTCCCCTATACCCACACTGTAACCGGCTGGAAATCACTATCTATTTGCTATGGTGTCCATTTGTTCAGCCTGCAGTATGTCTGGATCGTCTCTAATGTCCACTTGACATAGTTCACCTTGTTTCGCCATCCTGTGATGTTGGGAATCAGGTGGTGGTGTCCCCTTGAATTTTAAACCAACTCTTCCTGTGTGTTATGCTTTGTGTAGTGGCTGTATATATAGGTTAACCGCGACTACAAGACGGTTTTTGTTTTAGCGTGCAGCGTTATTGTGTTCTGTGCGGCCGTAGCTCTCCCAGGGATGCTGTGTTGTGCCAGCCACCCTTCCACAGCTCTCAGTCCCAGGTAGACAATGAAAATCCACAACAATTTACATACAGGTGGTGAAAATGTCTACATTTTACTTGCATGGTGGCCCAGTGGGCTTAACTTCTATTACATTGTTTTGAATGCTAAAATTTGCATGGGCATGAATTTTTTTTCTTTGTCTTTTTTTGTTTTCCTCCTTAAATCAAATTCTCTAGGGCCACATACACTTTCAAGAATAGTTTTTTTGATTGGTGCTGCGGCCCTTAAGAAAGGATAATGATGTAAATATTGAACTTGTATACATGATTGCCAGAATACTATTTGTGTTGCCTCAAGGAGGGGAAGTACCGTTATGGGTCAAGTTTTTAACAGCATTTATGTTGTCGGTGTTTTGTGAATTAATAATATTTTTGGTTCTTCCTTGTATCTCTGCCTAGTACAAATCTTCAGATTGCTCTTGGTCTCGGGACTTAACGGTGAATGCATTCCTTTGTGAATTCAATCGGTAGGTGAAAGCTGTGGGTAACACAATAAAGTATGGGGCTGTGTAAAGACAATCTCAGTAGATATACAGTGATGACAGCCATATAGAGCTCAATAGATGCGTCTAAACCCCCGAGCTAAAACTATTTGTATGTTGCTTTTGAAAACTGTAAATTTTCCTTCCTCTAATTCCCTTTTCAAAGGCAATTGTTTCACAAGTATATTTTTGAAAATATAAACTGCCATGTTCAGTAGGAGCTTCTGTAAATTAGCAATTTACAATCTTTTTATCTTTTTTTCATAGTATATTTATTGCAGTCATTTCAGAAAAATGTATAAAGATGATCTAGCCAGCGGCCCACAATGCTGCGGTGATGCTGGTACTATCCCACCGAGACTGTGCTCTGTACAAGAGGGTCAACTGGGTATACCCGAAACAATTGCATACACCCCCATGGCAGCAAGGGATAAGCAAACCGCAAAAAAATTCTTAGCAAGATAATATGCCACAGAGTGGTAAAAAAGTAATCAATCAGTGTGGTAGCCAGTACCCGTGGTCCCACAGCTCCTTCCCATTATGAACTTATACACCTTTCGTTGAGATGTTCAATTCCGTGGCATTCTGATAATGGGATTAGGAGCAAAAGACCTGCTACCATTACATATGAACACATTCACAGTTCTCTAGCCTGCTACCTGATTCACTAGTTTTTACTTTTACTTGTTGGTTCAAGGAATGTAACAACTGAGGATATAAGTACCATACTTTGCTTTGAGGTCACAAAATACCTATAAGGTTTAGACATAGTCCACTGGGTCATTCAACTTTTTTCTTTTTTTTTTCTGTCACCAGTGACCTGCATTCCTAAAGACTGAGTACAGAAACCCCTTACATCTGCATTGGCTTATGCTTTCTTTTTTCTCTAATTATTTATAATATGATTATGTGTTACCTTGCCTTGCACCTGACAGAATCTCTATGTTAGTCCCGCAGGGCCTGGGCTTTGGTTTGGTTTGTTAATTCCAAAAATATGTTGACTTTGTCTGTGGCTAACAGAAGGCTCCGCTCTCAGCCCCCACCCTTTGTGGTCCTGTACAAGCGCCTCCCTCCTGCTCCCTCACAGAGCTTGCAGCCTGTCACAGAAAATCTCCATTAATTTGTTTGTTTGTTTAAATAACCCTAGATGTTACTTGGACATCAAATTCAGACTGTGATAGCTACCACATTTTATTTTTTAAATAGTGCAAAGTTTTTTACGTTGACATTTTTTCCATGATGACAAGGCTTTTAAATGTTAATTCCCACAGGTAGACCCAAAGGACTACATGTTTAATAGCCTCAAAGACCAACAAACCATGGACGTTGCTGATAAAGTTTGCAGGGCAACAATGTTGTCATACAGGAATGTGAGAACTGAACATCTATATATTTGACCAGTCCTGCTAACACTCACCATTGATGACTTTACAAACTTCCGAATCTCTTGGGACCTGTAAAAGGCAGTGTGTTCTTCCGTGACTGTAAGGACTGTAACGTGTATTGTAGCCTGCCAGCAATTTCGCACCAGGACTGCGAAAATGGATTATCCTAGCTGTTCTAGCTCAACCCCTCATAGAGTCCTCCACTGGCAATGAAATTTGGATGTTTCCAGTACTATTATCCAGACTGGCTGCCATGTTTAAATGATGCTGGTTTGAGTATCTCAACAATACATGGAGTACTCCATTACCTTCACACCAGTTTCTGGGGAGACTACTGAGTCTTCTTTTCCGCGATGTGAACAAATCCTGGATTCTTTCCCTTTGCCATACAATGATGACTGAAGGCTGTACGTGTTTTCAGTGGATGTTAACAGAGCGATAGTTTCCCGTCACTGGTACAGAGACGAAGAAAAGTGATGATTCGGGTTTGGTGTTTTCTTTGCTGGAGATTATACCATAGCAAATGCCAGCAAGATGATTGATGAGTAATTGGTCTATAAAGAGTATATTTATTTATTTGGTTTCAGTCCGATCTTATTACCAGAGCAATATAGAAACTCGCTTAACCTGTGTACTGTCACCTAAGGTGAAGTTAAAGGGTTTGTTCCAAGTATTGAAAGGACATCTAACCACCAGGATCAGGATTGTAACAGCACACTGACCTAATATTGTGTGTGCCACCTTTGCACGGATAGACTCTTCTTTTGGGCTTCTGTGCCCTTATTTGCGAAGGAATATTTTATTTTAGAAAGGATATTGGTGTGCTTGGTTTACTATCCTTGATCCTGTAAGATGTCCTTTACGTTATTCCCTATCCACAGACTGAGTCACACACACTTGTAGCACGCTTTTTGAGAAAATGTACTAGAACATATTCTTTGGTGTTTTCACAATGCGTGTACTCTCCTGGCAGGGCATTTTATTTTTCTCTCTGTCTAACACATCCTTGAAAAAATGGACTTGTGAAACGACCCAAAGGAAACAGTGGGTCCTTTGCCCTCCACAAAAAAAGGACAGCACATGGACATCAAACACATCGTATACATGAAGGCCCTAATGATACTATTTGTTTCTATTTATATTAACATTCCAGGACAACTTTGACAGCCTATACTACACGTCATAAAGCACTAAAGCTCCTTATGGCTAATCCTGGTGACCATACTGATCGCATCTGTTTTCAATGGGAATGCAAATGTGATCAGGCTGATCCCACGCCCCAACTTTTTGCATTGTATTTCTAAATACAATGTAACACCCTATTTGACCGCCCTACATTCAGATAATACCTTTTTTTTTTTTTTTTAAGTATCGGATCGAGTATCACAAACACTTTTCTGGTTATCGTATCGCACTCAAAGTTCTGGTATCTGTGCAACCCACGTAGAGAGAAAGGAGCAGCTTCTAGTTTTATTAAAGAAGAAATTAGAATCATTTACAGGCAGTCCCCTCCTTATAACACTCGACTTACATACGACCCCTAGTTACAAACGACTCTGGATATTGGTAATTTATTGTCTTTAGTCCTAAGCGACAATGACCAGCTATACAGTTACCAAATGTGTCTGTAATGAAGATTTAGTTTAATCCTGGTTTTTATGACAATCCCACATTTTTAAAATCCAATTGTCACAGAGACCAAAAATGTTTCTGGCTGGAATTACAATGATAAATATACAGTTTCCTAGTTACCTACAACTCAACTTAAGAACAAACTACGAGCCCTATCTTTTATGTAACTCCGGGGACTGCCTTAAAAATTACTAAATTTTATATAGTATCCCAACTTGATATATTAAGGTGTGTGGTGTGTTGTTTTTTTTACTAATACCAATGGGAATAACTGGCAATGCTTTGCATCAATAAAATACGATATGGGGATATGTATAATATTTACCAAAATAAATTGGCAATAAGAAAAAAAGTCAGACTATAATGGCTCTGTACCTTGTTTATAGTGTGTGGTTTTTTTTTTTGTTTTTTTTTTTTTTTTTCTCCGTTCCCCCGTAAGAATGCTAACCTAATTTCATAAATTTCAGATAATCAGTAAGGGTTATATCCTCATTCAGCTAAAGAGTTTTATTAAACCAGAAGACCAGAAGAAGTTTTTAAAGAGAAAACCACTGAGTATCTTCCATATTGGAAGAATGGTAATGTAAATTAATTTTTTTTTTTTTTTTTAATTAAAAAAAAAAATGGTGAAGAGGATTGCTGGACCCCCAGTTAATTTTGAGAATGAAGGAGCTTTGAAATGGTTACTATGTATTTACTGAGATCCATAGGTTGCGCTAATCCACATCAGCACAGCACAAGTAACTGCAGATCCGGATAATATGCCATTACAACAACCCAGTCAATCACAGTAGGTGATTGCGTAATAGGGTAAAAAAGTCAGATGTATCCGTCTTTACTGGCGATGATTGGTGTCTAGACTTTTACAACCTTGTATGAATAATAGGCAGGGTCTTCACACTGAGCAGACCAGATCCGATTGGCACAGATGCGCTGTCCCTTGATAGGTTTCCAAGTTGATGGAGATAATAATATTTAATCTTGTTTGTAACGTGGCTTTTAATCATTTTAGAAACCGAGGTTTAAAAAAAAAAAACCCCCTAAAATGTATTCAGCAATAATTAACAAGTGTTGTAATTGTTTAACTCTATGGGGGTGCGGGAGTTTGTGCAGCCACTGGATTTAGGATTTGACCTGCCAAACTGCTGTATTTGGCTGGTGAAAAATTTCTGTTGTGTTATGTAAAATGAATTCAGGAGTGTGAAAATGAGTCTGGAGCACAAACTGGCTACTGCAGTTTAACCCCTTAAGGACAAGCCGTTTTTTAATTTTTTTATTTTTTTTTCCTCCTTTACTTCAGAGAATAACGTTTTCAATTAGAGCTGTATAAGGGCTTCTCTTGTAATAAATTGGACTTCGCATGAAGATTTTTATTCTATTCCTTGCACTGGAAGGCGTGGACAATACGGAATGCAGTGAAAAAACGCATTTGCAACCATTTCTTTTGATCTCTGTTTTAAAACTTTCGCTCCAAATAATACTTCTACTTTATTATTTGTTTGGGTACAATCACAGGCTACTAAATTTTATACAGGTTTTATGTGTTAACACATTAAAAAAAAAAATCTAAGATGTAGATGTATTTTTTTTTTCTTTTGCAATAATTGCTGGGTTTTTTTTTTTGTTTTTTTTTTTCCATTGGTACCATATTGAAAGTTTCGGGACATGCAAGTATAAAATTATTTTTTTTTCTAACTTAAGGTCCGTTGGTTGCTTTGGATTTTAATGGAGAATGGAGCAGTACAGAGCTGCCAAGAGGTTACTGCTGCATCTTTACAGTACAAAGGTAAGTTGTATCAGATCTTCTTTATTTTCTTATCTCTTTTATGTTTTATTTTCTGATCTGATAACTAAATACTTCGAAATGTGAAAGTATAGTCTACTCTTCTGGAATTATGGTTTTATATGATTTCTAGTAGGTAAAATAATCCTGACTGGACTTGTTAGCAGGTGTGGCAGTACTTCCCCTTCTAAATAGACAATTCTTTACCTATGGCTGGTGTGTAGTCACAGTAGATGATCAATCAAATAAACCTATGCATAACATGGCTGTGCTATCCAGGAGAAATATCCATAAGAGTTAGCTTTTTAAGGCGACTATCCAAATTCCCTTCAGTTTTAACAATCCTTGACCAAGACTCTATTCTTAGAATCTGACAAGTCACAATAATTTGTTATAACTTTGTAATGCTTTAATAAAGCAAGGTTATTATTAATGTTTCCATGAGAATGTATTAACACTTTCAGGGATACTCAAACAAAATCAATTTTCCTTTTGATGTTGCAGGTTAACGTTTTTTTTTTTTTTTTTTTTTCCCCGCTCCGCCGAACATAAAATACTATTTTATCTTTATTCTTGGTCACTGAAGTGGTGATAACTCATTTAACCGTATGATAGTTTTTCTAATCTTTGCTCAGTTTTACTGAGGCAAACTATACTGTATTGGAAAAAAAAAACATTTTGTTTTTACTATGGACAACATTTCAGGGGCATAAATTCTATATTTTTGCTGACAGATCTGGTTAAGATTTTAAGGACTTATGTTTTGCGAAGAGTTGTGTTTTCCAGTGGTATCAAATTAGGGGGCGCATAACTTTTTTTGATCACGGTTTCATATTGATTAGATTTATTGTAAGATTGATACGACCAGTGATCCAAATATGTACATTTTTGTGTGTTTTATGTACATTTGGATTTTTTTAATGTACGGGGTTATAGGGGACTTTAATTTTAATTACATTATTATAAAATATTTCTACGTGTGTGTTTTTGTTGTTTTTTGTTTGTTTTTTAATTATAAGCTTTTCCACTTTTCGGCTTGAAGTAGTCCTCCGATTGCTTGTTCAAGCACTGCAATACAATTGTGACCGTTGCAAACTTACACCTGGGATCAGAGTTTTTTCCGATCCCGGGGGTTTCAGTGTCCTGGGTCTGGGCGTGATGTCACAGCCCGACCCGGTATCAGAGAACCAATGTCCCCGCAATCTTCTTCTGAAACTCCGACCAGAGAGGGCGTCATGTCAGAAGAAGTACAAACTTCATGGCCACTGTAAAACAAAAAATAAAAAAATTGGTATATGATACGGGCGTCATTGTGTTACCATAGTTCCTCCGTGCTGCACTGGCTATTCGTCTCCTATAAAAGGTGCTTCGGTGTTGAACGCTTTCCCCCAAAGTAGCCTATTTGCGATGTATAATTGAACGGCTGCACGTACCATTGGATTAACTGGCCATTGTGTTTGTTTTAGGAGCGTTATTGTTGATAGGTTCTCTCTAGTTGCCGTACACAGTGTTGCTGAATTTTTGGGGGGGTTTTTTTCACCTCTTTTAATACCCGTATTTCTCTTCTTTTTGTGGCCAAAAGTTATTTTGTTTCGGAAAGCAAGCCCTCCTCTTCTCATGATGTGGACAGTTTCTTCACTTTGGGCTATATACAGATGGAAGTAAATAGAGTCCAGCTGTAATTGTTCATGTAGACCTACATTTAAGCCTTCTATGGATAACTGTGAAGCTCTATACTGCATCTCAAAACAAATCATGTGAAAACTTTGTAGGTACATGTAAAAGAAATGGTATGTTAGCAGCTGGGATAAAGTTGATATTACAGGGCAGGAGCTGCAAAGTACATTTTTACCAACTGTATCAAGGAGAAACAAAATTTATTGAATACCTTGTCCATAAATTGTGGTGATTTTTTTATCAAAGAATTTGGTCCCTTGTACTCTTGGAAAACTGATAGTAATTATAGTTGCCAAAGTGTATGAATGAGGAGAAGATTCATGTTATCTATTGTTTGGATTTCTCATGTAGTACATTTCCAGGAGGCGAATGTAGATTAACCTGTTAGCGAGCTTTATAAGGCCCATTCACAGTTTTCTGGTTCCCAGTATTCTAAAGCCACCACCAGACTTGGGTCATAAACAACAAGATGACAAATGCATTCCATTTATACTTTTTTCCTGTGCAGTAGTACTTTTTGTTTTTTTTTTTTTTTGTTTTAATGGTTTAAAACTGTTGTGCAAACTGGCCTTAAAGGGGTGTCCTCGGTTCCAAAAATATATATTATATATATTATGCCTGGAGGGGGCATTTGTTTATCAATGCCTCTCACAGCGTTGCAGTCGTGTACCAGAAATTTACAACTTATAACTCCTGGCGTCTGTATACACAAGGCCGGCAGTAACTGGTGGTGCTGGGCTGTACGGGAGGATGACAAAAAAAAGTTATGCCTATACCTTATTTTCATACCCTCTGGAGGCATACATTAAGTGAACCTTGACAATCCCTTTAATAACTGTATATTTGATTTATTATTGGCACAGCGACTTTGAATCGCTGAAAATGCAAATTGGGGAGGCAGCTTATCATATACAATTTTATATCTTCTCTTGTGTCAGCTGTATTGGGAACGCTGCAGGTTTTGCACCTAAGAGCTATAAATAAATGGGTTTATAGGGATGTGGCCTAACTTTCTTATTGTGCTAATTGTGTCTCATTATAGCTTATAGTGGGTTGGTCCACTTTAAGCCCATTGCAGCAATAATTAATATTGTTTGTGTATGAACATTACTACATTTTTCCATATACTTGTCTGTATCAATCCACAGTTTTTTTTTTTTAATTTTAGATCTTGCTTGCTGTCATTCTAATGCTCATTCACACTGCCGTCCTGCGGGGCGTGACATGCGGCCAAAATTTGCGGCCGCATGTACGTCCCCATAGACGGCAATAGCGGCACGGCGGGGATCCCGTGCCAACACATTGTGGCACCGATCCGGGCGCACACCGCAAAAGATAGAGGCAAGCTCCTATCTTTCGGCGGTGTGCGCGTGTGTCCGTCTATTCCTATGGAGGGAGGAGGGTCAGCCTCCGCCTCCCTCCCGCACACGCGTTATGCCCGCACGGCGGGCAAATACCGCGTGTGAATGTACCCCTAACGGGAGCTATGTTTACATCCTGTATAAACAACCGTCATGGTCTTGATGCTACATAAAAGGTATAGTTCTCTGTATTAATTCACACAGCTTCGATTACACTGTGGGTATAATGAGGTCATGTGACACACATGACCATGGATCTGTGTTTATCTACCTAATTAAACATGAAGCTTCCTGTTTTATACGGCATTAGACCTACAATCAAAGATCTTGAAACCGATACAGAAAGTGTATTGGAAAAGTTTTGATTACTTCCATTACACAAACATTTTCCGTTATTTGTTGAATGTGCTTAAATGGGTACACTCGTCTGGGCATTCACATTCAATTTTCATAATCTGATGATGGATATATGTGTATATATAGAGAGATACTGTAGATAGATAAGATTATAAATTACCGTTCTTCATTGGTACAGCCACCTATGCTGGAGTGATGCAAAAGAAACAAAGGTTTTTGCATAAAAATGTCGGGAGTTACTGCAGGTCCCACAATAGCCGTCCTGTGGTAATGATTGCGAAATCCAGGAGGCATACATGGGTCCAATAGCGCATGTCCTGGCACTGCTGCCAAAAGTGAGGTGGTCGTATCCGAGGAGCCCATCTAATTTCAAGGGACGACATTACTACTTTATATGAATTATCTTCACACAGAACATTTTTTTTTTTTAATTTTAATACATCCAATTGAAGAAATGTTTTACGTATGGAAAATATTTAAGAAATTAAATTGTGAATGCCCAGATGGAATACCCCTTTATGTAAGCAGCCCCTTTAAATCTCTAAAGCGTATACGATGTAAAATCCAGCACTTGTGGTGAATAAAAAAAATTCCTTATTTCACCCAAAAATTAAACCGTCTTTATTCCCTGTTAACGTTGCATAGTACCATTAGGTATCCATGGAAATACAAAAGAGAAACACTCAGACGACCTTCGCGTTTCGGCATAAAAATTCATGTCCTTACGCGTGGCTAACAAACCTGTAGCTTCATATCTTGAGTTACTTAGGTAGCTCCACAAAGTTTTTTAGACCATAAGTAAGACATGAATTTTATTGCTGAAACGTTAGGTCGTCTGAGTGTTCTCTTTTGTATTCACGGATACCTTTTGGGTACTATGGCACTTTAACC
Organism: Engystomops pustulosus; assembly: GCA_019512145.1. Lineage (NCBI taxonomy): Eukaryota > Metazoa > Chordata > Amphibia > Anura > Leptodactylidae > Engystomops > Engystomops pustulosus. The sequence goes on along the minus strand of CM033642.1, from coordinate 84,637,971 downwards.
TGGCATACTGATGTTTTTTAAATCTTATTTTTCACTAGTGCTGGATCTTCATCATATACTCTTTACCATTTCCACACTGAAGTTGGCATGTCTACTCTCTCGCACCGTTCCACTGAAGGATGGTCTTTGGGAGTGAAAAGGACATTCCCCATAATGTGAGCTGTTGTTAATCTTTACTTTTTATACCTTCAATCTTCTACCGCATATACGGTATGTCAGCAATGTGCAATTTGCATTCCAATGGTGTCTACCATAAAAATTCTAAAGAATGCTGTATAATTTAATGTTTTGTAATATTTTATTTTAATAATTTTACACAGATGAATACATTTTATTACAGTTTATAAAATGCAACTTGTACATTGATGATTTTATACTGTGAAGGCGAATGTTTGTAGGCAAAACATTGTAAAGTTATCCTTTTGGTTACATGTATAACACGGAATGCTATTTGGAACTGTGCACATTTCGTAACACTGGAAGGAAAGCTTATGGTAACATAAATCTGCCTGCACACCCCCTGATGTATTCTTCCATCATGAAAACGTTGAGCATTTGGGGTACGGTTCTCGCTCATCATGCATTTTTTTTTGGGTGGGGTGGGGGAGGCTTAAATGTTGTGGCCAAATATCATCTCTTTTTATGTCTACCCATATTTTGCTGTTTTGGTGAAAAAAAACAAAGAAATTGAATGGAGAAATCCGTAACATGTAAAGCAAGGATGAAGGAATATGGAGAAGCTATTTCTTTTCTGTGACAATGTTTGTCTTCAGTTTTTTCAGCATTAAGTGTAAACCATGAAGAAACCATTCATTGGCCTGGCAATACTGTCTACAATCCCAGCACTACTCTTTACAGAGTTTTGTTGTATACAACCTTTTGTCTGTAACGTGAGGCCACGTGAGTATTTAAATAACTTTGCTAAAACGGGTGATGGCAGAATCTTTGCATTCACTTTATAGTGTCATTCAAAATATTAACGAAAGTGATTACCCATGCTATACCACCGCCCTCTGCCTTTTTTGAGGATGTATATCTTTAGAATGGCTTCATAATGCAGCTGTTTTTTAGTGTAACAAATGATAAATTTTTTTTGGCTATTTTAGCTAAATCGGAATGCATGATTTAAAAATAAATAAATTAAATCACGTTAGTCCTTTTCCCTTCTCCAAGAATTGTATCAACCATTATAAAAAACTTATCAATGATTACATAAATGAGTGCTTCTGCACAGACTAGGAAGAGCCTGATGAGTCTTCTATCCTTCATAGTTAGAGGGTGGTATTACTTCTCTCTACTTCTGCAGGGCATGCCGAATAGAAATGCAGCACTCATCTGCACCGTTGTTAACAGAAACAAATATTTCTCTCTACAAAATGTTCTTCATTCTAAAATTGCATTTATTCCTTCTCTTAGGTTTCAGCGATCTATTGTGAAATTGAAAGGTGCATAAAATGTAATGTGATGCACCTTGAAGGGTTCTTTTCTGTATTAATTTCTCATTCAAGATCATGATTTCAGTTAGGGGATCGTTGATTATTTCTGTGTATTATTGGTTGAAGTGGAAAAATATTTGTTTAGTTTTAAATAAGTAGACTTTTGTATTCTGAATTATTGAAGTTTTTTGGGTTTTTTCAAAACTTTTTATTCTGAAAATCTGGTATCTTAATTTCACCTTTCTAATGTTATCAATCTTCAAGAAGGAGGTTTCCATAAAATACCACATTCACATGTAATGCCAAGCAGTTGAGATCCTGCCTTGATATTATGTTGTTTTGATTTTTTGAGGCCAACACTACTAAGGCTCCCTGGGCCTCTCCCATTTTTAACCCTTTTTTACGCCCTACCTCTGCTTTGCTAGATTGCAATGCTGTCTAACTCTTTGTGGTCCCATATTGAATTGCAGCTTCCCCATCATCACAGAGAACATAAGTTGCATTGGTAGGGTAAATCTAAGGTCCGACCCATGTCCCAGACCGCATTGGATCTAATCTTGGTAAAGAGCTTGTGCTCCTAATAAGTAATTCCTTTATTTTGTCACACACAGATTACGCCCGCCAGAGCTTGCCAAATCGATTAAATCCGAGGAACACTAGGCCGTATCGCCCCCGCCTCACGTGGCAGATTGCGGACCCTTTTTGGGGTCTTCAAATCACTGGTAGTATGGGACGGGCCCAAAGCTGGCGCTAGTCATACTACCTGAAAAATCAATTCACTCGAACCCATTCTGGTCTAAGGCAACTTTAGGGCCTTAGGACCAATCCTTGTGTTTGTTTTTTGTTGTAGTCATTAACCCTGAAAAGTCATGCCATTTAGAATCTACACCCTTCAATATTGAAAAATTAACATTAAGAAGTGTTACCCTTTAGACGTTTCAGCAGGGTTAAAAACAAAAATGGAGGTATACCTTCGAAGCTGGAAAATTTTTAAGACATGACATTTAATTATTTTGGCCAAACTTAAACCGTCACAAAGTTTTAATGATCTAACAAAAAAAAAAAAAACTCCCCCGAAGTTTGGATAATATGTTCGTGGGTTCTTTTGTTATCATCCATATTATAACACCTTATGACCGCGCCTATCGGGAATCTACGTCAGTCCATTAGGGTACTTCTTCTGACGGCGACTCCTTCTACGGCGCAGCGTCAGAAGAAGATTTCGGGACATCGGGTCAGTATCAGTGCCGGTGTCGGGCTTGATAGTCACAGCCGCAGACCCGCACTAACACCCTGGGATCGGGAAAAACCCGGATCAAGCGTGAACCGCGGCGTGCAATGTGTCCCCTCTGGATCGGACCCCCCCGATGTCTTACCGGGATCCCGATCCCTCCTGCCGCTGCCTTGGTCCCTACGAGTGACCCGAGGCCCTGTCGGCTCCTCTTTCTCTCCTGGTTCTGCCTTCTGGCAGGACCCTCTGTACTGTACTGAGCATGGCATGCTCGTTACTTACACTATACACTGCAATACAAGTGTATTGCAGTGTAGAGGCTTGAATAAGGATCGGATGATCGCTTTTTGAAGCCAAAGTGGAAAATATGTGAAAGTAAAAAAAACACTTAAATCATTTTATATCATAATTAATAAATAAATAAAATAAAGTCCATAATCTCCTCCCCGGTACACATATAATGCAAATACATTATATAAAACAGAAAAACACACGAAAAATGTACTATTTGGTATCACCACTCCGTTAGATCTGTAATAAAATCTAAAGTCATATTGAACTCCCGCTCCCTCTCGTGCAACGCTGAAAAAAAAACTCGAAAACTTCCCGTAATATTACAAGTTTTTCATCAACACGCATCAAAAAAAATGTTCTAAAAAGGCTCAAAAAAAGCTACGTTCCCTAATATGATACAAGACTTAAACGAACAACTCCTTTCACCGCAACAACTAAGCCCCCTCACCAGTCTCACAACAGAAATACAGAAGTTATGGCCCTAAAAAGTTGTCAATATAAAAACAATGCGATATTCTCCAATCTTGGTTTTGCCAGGAAAATTGAGCAAAGATAAGAAAAACTATGTAACTGAGGTATCACCGCAATCCGTAGTGAACCAGAGAATAAGATAAAATTTATTTTTACATGTGGTGAGCGGGGGGGGAATGCTAAAAACCAAAATCAAAAAAAATGATGATTTTGTATTTGTGTCCCCCTTGAAATAGGTAAATAAAATCTCATGAATACTATGACCCCCTAAATGAATTATCTATACATTGTAGCTCATCCCATAAGCCCTCATATGTTGCATTACTAAAAAAATAAAAATGTATAGTAGTACAATTGTGACCAATACAAATCTGCTGTGAATGCGCCTCCATTCATTCTACACCCGGCGCAGTTTTCAGCTCAATGATCAGACTTGATTTTTCAAATCTCCAAGTCTCACACATAAGGGGTTATAACTTCGGAACGCTTAACATATCCGGGTGATTTTTGAGGATTTTTCTCGTGAACACATTGTACTTCATGTTGTTATAAAATTTAATGTAAGTGTTTGCATTTCGTTCTGAAAAAGAAGGTGAAAATTTTGCAAAAGTTTGGGTAAAAATTCTTCATTTTCCAAGTTTGAAATGTTCGCTTTCTCAGACCTGAAGTAAAACTACCCAAAAGCTTGATAAATTACATTTAACGGAATGTCTGCTTATGTTTTGGGATGGATATTTATGCTTCCGGTCAGTTTTTCTAGGATGTTTGAGGTGCAGAACTTAGGTGCGATTTTTCTCATTTCATGAAAATTGCCAAAACTCTCTCAATTTTGAGGTACAACTCAGCTTTCAATTGACTTTGAGAGGCCTAAAATAATAGTAAAACCCCATAAATTTTACCCCACTATAGAAAACTTTACCTATAGAAACTTCACACCCCTCACCGTATGTAAAACAACTTCTATTAGTCTAATTAAACCCTTTTAGTTTTTCCATGGGTTAAAAATATGGGACTTGCGATTTAGAACCTATAGAAATTTTTTTGGAAAATACATCATTTAGGCCAAACTGAAATTTTCCAGAATAAATAAATGGATGAACGCCTGGAAACTCTGATGCCCAATTCCTCCCGATGTACTGATCCCATCATGTGGTGGTGACTGCTGTATACGGGCGCACTCGCCGAGTTAATATAATGAAGGAGGGCGCATTCACAGCTGATTTGTATTGTCACAATTGTATACGACCTATAAATTTTTATTTTTTTTTGGTACTACAACATATGAGGGGCTATTTTTTTGGGATGAGAATACAATGTATAGATAATTAATTTATTTTGGGAGTCTACAGCTATTTCATTGAGATTTTATTACTATTTCAAGTGGGACCAAACACAATCATCAATTTTTTATTTGGATTGTTAGCATTTTTTTTCCCTCGCTCACCGTAATGTACAAATAATATTTACTTTTCTTCTCTGGTTTCACGACGATTGCGGTGAACCTCATGTATATATTTTTTCTTATTTTTTTTGCTTAATTTTCCTGAGGCAAAACCAAAATTGGAGAATATCGGCATTGGTTTTTAACTATTGACAACTTTTCAAGGGCCTACTTCTGTATTTTTCTGTGTCCAGATCTGGTGAGGGCTTATTTTGGCGAAAACAGTTGTTCTTTTCATCGTATATATTAGGGAACGTACCTTTTTTGATCACTTTTTAGAACATTTTTTGGTGATGGTGTTTTGAGGAAAAATTGGTATATTATGGAAGTTTTCAGGTTTGTTTTTTACGTAGTTCACCGAGCGGGTTTCAATATTGATTTAGATTTATTGTACAGATTAATCCGGCGGTGATACCAACTATTGTATGTTTTTTGGGTTTTATTTACTGTATTTGCATTTTATTGTTACTGGGGAGATTATGGACTTTATTTTATTTAAATTATCTTATAAAAAGATTGTGAATTTTTTTTTTTTACTTTTTTACATTTTCTACTTTCTTGGCTTGAATCGCTATCATCTATCGCTTATTCAAGCCTTTACACTGCATATACACTTGTATTGCAGTTTATAGTGTAAGTAACTTACAGCTGCCGCATGCTCCTTACTTACACCTGGTCCTGCAGGAAGGCAGAACCCGGCGGGGAGAGAAGCCGACAGCGCTCGGTCACTCATCAGGACCCGGGGCAGCGGCAGGAGGGATCGGATCCCCCGTTAAGCCACTTGCCGCTGGCGGCATGCTTGACCCGGAGTGTGTAAGGGGTTAAACAGCCGGGATTTTCCGATCCTGGTGTTAGTGCCGGGTCTGGGCTGTGATATCACGCCCGACAACGGCACTATACTGACCCGTGTCCCCGAAATATTCTTCTGACTCGGCGCCGTAGAAAGGCGTACGCGTCGAAGAAGTAACCCTGAATGACCGCCGTAAAAACCATAGGGCCGTCATTAAGGGGGTTAAACCTCTTCTAAAAGCTCTTCTAATGTCACGGTATCATTGGTACACAAAAGGCTCTTATTAACCGCGTAACTCTCAGCATCCGATATATCGTGACGCCGGCTGTAACCCCCGCGATCAGAGTTGTCTCCGATCGCGGGTGCTTAACCCGTAAATGCGCGGATCAGCGCGACCACGGCATCTAAATCTGCCTCTGGGGGGTCTTCACCCCCCCCATGATCGGCCACCCCCCTGACCATTTTCATGGGGGCGCCGATCTGGACCCCCCAAGTTACCTGCATGAAACTGCCATAGATGTGCGTCTGGACATCATCTTACTGGTATCTGCAATATCTTGCAATAATCCTTCTGTTGCAGAATTTATAATGACAAGCAATCAGATTGATTGCTTGTTCAAGTAAAAAAAAAAATATATCAGTCAATCACTAAAAATGCCCAAAAGCTCAAACCTATAAGAACATATAACCCCCCAAAAAGTCTAACAGACACTAACCCCAAATATACAGTATTACTGTGTCCCTAACAACCCGTAAATACCAGTAATAATTATTGAACCCAATATGATAAACGCAGTAAAAAAAAAAAAACTGTTATAAACCTCCAAAAATTATGTATTGTTTACCTATTCCATCCCCCAAAAACGTGCTATAAAAAAAAGTGATCAATAAAACATATGTACTCTCCGCCATGATACTGTGCAAGTAGCCAAAAAAGTAACATGTTATGCACTTGGAAGACGGCAATACAAAATGTAGCTTTTTCCCCAAATAGAGTTGCATTGCATTGCACTCTGACCCATTGCTAACCAATTGTCTTTTCATCAGACTTTTTTTGTCACGCACACACGCCGCGTTTTTTCACGCAAAACGCCCCATAGAAGTCGATGATAATCATCAAAACTCACTTGCACTCTGAGACCCTTTCAAGTGCAATGCTGTTTTTCACGCATGAATTGCCATAAAAGATAGAGCGCAGTCCGAGTCCATTTCACATGAACTCATTCCGCGCGTGAAAAACTCACTGAAATTGCATTTAAAACACGCGTGAAAAACCTGACACTGAAACTGATGCAACTCGATGCAAATGTGTCGTTTTTCACGTGACCACACCCTGATCGCACCCTGTCGCACCCTGATCAAACTCTGACATGATCTGCACCAAGTGGAAAGGGGTCTTATTGACAATTAGTAAAACGTGAGAAAAATAATTCATATGTAAATTTTATTCAAAACTGTATTTATCCCCAAAATGGTCAATCTGAAAATCCGGAAAGGCTATATTCGTGTTTTGGAAGCTGCGTTTCCATCACAAATAAAGATTATCCAGACATTTCAAAAATGATGAAATAATAAACGTAAACAATGGTAAAATTTATTCAGCAACTTCTTCTGTGGTAATTCTATCTACCTTAAACGCAATGATTTTTGAATTTCAAAATTCATCATATCTTTTTTTTTTTTGAAATAAACGCAAAACTTATCACCAAATTTACCACTAAATGAAGTACAAAGCATGTTGGGGGAAAAAAAATCTCAGAATTGTTTATATAAGTAACAGTGTTCAAAGTTATAACCAGATAAAGCGAATACGCAAGTCCCGAATCCAAAAAATTGGTCTGAGCCTAACTCAAAATGGCTGCGTCATTAACTGGTTAAAAGTTAAGTTTGATAACAAGAAAGGACATCAAGGTTATAACAACAGGGGTTAAATCCTATATACATACATCAAAAATAAAGAGATTGATCATGTTATGTGTAGAAAAGGACTGATATACCGGCTACACTCGAGTATGCCAACCTGAGTATAAGACGAGCCCCTAATTTTACGACCAAAAACTGGAAAATCTATATTGACTCGCGTATAGCAGAGAGTGGAAAATTATGGTCACAGGCCCCCTTTAACTATATAGCCATCCCCTGTACTATATAGCCAGCCACCACCCCCCGTTTACCCGCCAAAAACTTGCATACCATACCCTCCTTCTGGCGCCCTGAGCTGTGCGCGGATCCCTCTTCTTTCTCTCTCGTAGACAGCGGCAGAGACGCGTTCACGCTAATACAGTCAGCACGAAGAAGAGGAGCATTGGGGCGCCGGAAGTAACTCTAAGTTGTTGTTAAGTTTGTTTGTTTTTTCCCCCATAGACTCGTGTTATAATTGGGGTTGGCTCTTCAGCACATTTTTTTTGTGCTGAAAAACTACTCGGCTTGCCACGAGTATATACGGTATTTGAATTTCTTGTGCAATGAAAGATTGCGATTTTCAGGTGACTACTCCATCTCCACGTTGATTGGAGTGCGTCTACGCAATTTTGTTTTTTAAATCGGCAACTTTCCAGCGAATGTTCGCTGCCTTTTTACCGACAACTACACTGGTCCTGACCTGAACAGCCAATGATACGTCCTGAGTTCTAAGCTTCTGATGTTATCCCCTCCGGGTGGGAGGGCGTGGCTTTATGATGGCGCAAAGATAATTGTCCGCGAATAATTCCATGATACTATAAAACCTGGTCCTGGAGTAGCACAGAAAACAACATTATCAATCCATCTGCTAGCACCTAAATAATTCTACTTGCAAACAGTGACTCTTCCACCTAAGAAACATTTCGGTTAAAGCAGTGATGGGAACTTTAAGGCCCCAAGTGCTAACCTACAATCAAAACTAACCCAAATATTTATCCAAAACTGTCATTACCCTATATTTGGCAGCCTGTTTTCGTTAATTTTTACTCCCCACCTGTAAATCTAACGTTTTCATTCTCCCAAGTACAGCACTGTGGGTGTGTAAATTTGGGCAAAAACAAAAAAAAACACCTTTGCACCATTTTCTTCTTATGGGCTCGGTTTTTATCTCCTCACTGTGTCTACTTTTATTCATGTTTTTATTTATTTATCTTAAACCTTTTTTAATGGGAAATTAACACAGGTTCCCATGATGGCATCACCTAATCGGCACACCCAACGCCTGTATGAGGAGTGCTACCCTGGGAGCTTTCTCCATCACATCCCTAATAGCTCCAGTCGTAATAGTACTGATGGAACTTTAAATCATATATCGGAGGCGGGGCTTGCTGATGGCCGAGTGATAGTACGCCTCCTGGACGGAGCTCCGGCCACCCATACCTTGTGTCACAGCACACTGCAAGTCACGCAGATTTATTTTAGTAACAGCCTGGGCCCTGAAAACCGGGGAACCCCTCTTGAATTTGAGGGACGCGCTAAACGCGTCTTCAATCGTCCCCATTTCTGGACTCCACGCAGATCCGCGTCCCCGGCCGCACATCAGCCAAGATGGGCTCCGGACCAACGAGGCGCCAGCCACCGCGCATCATGATGCGGAGCGGAGACGGCACCCGCGCCTCTGCTAAAGAGCTGGCAAGAGATCCCGTCATCTTGAAGCAGCATATCGGGGGAACACCCAAGCAGCTTTGAAGGTAGGCTTCCTGCTCAATGAAGTCCCCCCCGAGCGCCTCTCCGGCACATACTGACCATGGGAGGAATGGGACTTCCCGGCCACTGGCCAGGCTGCAGTAACGCAGGCTAGGGGAGAAGCTCCTATTGGAGGGGCGACCTGCTCAATCTTCCAATCCTATTGGAAAACCAGCAGCACACATTCCAATCGCCCAAACGGCCACAATGTTAGCCTAGGTAAATGGGGACACCCATCCTCTCCTCACCTTAGCGGCTCCACCCCATCTCATCTTCAGCACAGAGGCTCACAGGGCTCATCCCAGCATGCAGCAGCCTCCCCATCACCACCATATGCACCATGGTACCCCAAATCCTATGATGCAGGATCCCGGTTTGGACTGGCAGGCTCACCTGCGTGCCATACCGACCAAGGAGGATCTGGAAATCCCTTCTAGGCCAAGTTGGAGACCTCGCATAAGCGAGACATGGACATTTTGAGCAATATATACAACCATGTGGGCACCAGAGTGGTGGAGATGGAGGCATCGCAGATGCACACCTCTCAAACTCATAGCGGATCATCATCAAGTAATCACAAGCTCAGTCTAACCAAATTTCTGATATTCTGACGCATATTGATGACATTGAAAATCGCCACAGGCGAAATAATGTCCGGATAAGTGGCCTGAGTTAAGAGTAGAACCCTCCCAGCTGGAAGAAATGGGCCCAAGGCTCTTTGCATCCATCCTCCCCACATAGGCTGCCCCTATTGAAATCGATCGTATCCCAGGGCATTGGGACCCAAACCTACTGATGGCTCTAGCATAGAGACGTTATGTGTCGGCATTCCGTTTCTTCAAAGATAAGGAACTATTCTGCACTGCCAGGTCGGCAGAGCCATTATCTTGCAAATGTCGACAGTTATAATTTACCAGATTTGGTCGAGACGACGATTGGCACTACTGAAAGCCCTCAAAACCGTTATTGTCTCTTCTGCGGAAAAAGACATCACCTATAATGGGGATCCCATTTCAATTGACCGCCATCGCCATGGGGGGAAGTCTGTGTCTTTCCGTTCACTGGGAGATCTGCCACAATTCCTAGGGACTTTAGAAGCTTCCTATGGTTATCCTGCCCGATTGGCCAACTACTATCCCCCGTCTATCTCCATCCCCCCCAATCACACCTGGCAGAAGTGCACCGAACCACGAAGAGAACCAAAAAACAAAGAGAACACCTGCGGACCAAGCACGGAATGACACGTATGTTTTGGTTTTTATATGATGTTCACACATTACTTATAGCTTTCATAATGGTCCTTCTTTTTTTCTGCTGCCAACTCATTGTCAATCCCTTAGGATCATTTTGACATATGATACCTGGAGATTACCCGGCCACAGCGCCTTTCCTTCCTCCACAATAGGGATAGTAGCTCTTGAGGCTACACAGGTAATCTCTGACGAGTTTACCGGAGATTTGTTTCATAAATTTTACACTACGTTTGGTTATTGTTAACAAAAGAATTTTATAACCCTGTACTGTTGCGGTCTTCCGTACATCCTTCCTAGTGGTACCATCCCCTAGTGTTTCTGTTCCATTGACGTTACCCTTCTTACAATCAGGCTATCACCCAAAGTCCCACATCCTCCTTCTGCACTTTTAATGTACGGGCTATGCTCCAAATAAAGGGGCAGATTCCTCTACCGCCTTCACACCTCAAGCAACATAATGATAGCAATGCTACAAGAAACAAAGAAAAAAATCATTTCTTGTGCATTACACATGCCCAAATGTCCCCCAACTATTATTCTACAGGTTCCTAGTCCCTCACCCAGATCGCAAAGCTGGAGGTGTCTCGATGGCATTCATAATCCCTGCAACACACAATTATAGCTTCACCCACAACTCCAATGCGATCTGTTCTTCGTAAATGTCATGTTCTGCTAATAAGGTGTATACATTTGCAATATGTACTTTCCCACCAGGGTCCACATTCCGGCATCTCCAAATTACAGAGGCTGGCGGAGTTCGGCGGATGCTCGCGATTATTCTGGGTGAGACTTCAACCTCTCCTTTGACCCCTCCACTGGATTCCTCCACAAGGTAAGTCTGCCATCCCTGTGGGTCGATTGAACAGGCTGAGGAGATCGCTGAGAAAAGCAATTGATTGATCTTGAGGATTCTGCATCCACATGAAAAAGAGATTTTCATACCACTCTCTACCCATAATAGTTATCACAGAATATTATATCACTGTTCCTTTCACACCACCTTCTTGACTTACTCCTAAATGCTCCAAGATATTTCTTATGGCGGAATCATGCCCCATTAAATGGTATCTATAATGTATCAAGCGCTCACAACGTATTAACACATGGAACTTAACGAAATTTATTGATGCTCTCTATGTGTCGCAAGACATTCAGAACACCATTCCAAACATTCATCACGACCACACCAACCAAAACTTTATGCTCCCATTGCGGTGGAGACGCGGAAGGGGTAATATAATGGGCGTCTTGATGTCTCACGGCTCCCGCCTTAAGAAGGAAGGCTCGTACACAACGACTCCTAAAGCTACTATCTGAATTAGAGAGAGTGCGGCTTTAAGCCAATAATAAAGTTTCCCTTCCCCTTCTGACCCCACCAAGTCTAGTTGTCCTGCGGTGAGACAAAGATATTTTCATCTTAGATCAGAAGACACGTGCGCGCGTAACCGATTGCGAAAGATCTATTACGATATGGGGATAAATGCGGTTCCTGGCTTGCAAGGGCATTACAACCCAAGGCTCCCCGCACGCTGTTTCAAATAGCCTCACAGATAAAGGTACAATTCACGTGTCACCTCGTCCACACGGTGAATAGAGGGGTCTATATGGAAGGGGATAGTGGAAATGAAATTTTTCGAGACTTTTATAAACGACTATATAACCTGGATCACACCACTCGACACACCCTAACCAAACACAAGAACGAAACTTGAGGAGTACCGTATCCAACATGGGCCCAAACCTATATCGCAAGAACTTTCTGAGTACTAGAACAGGAGTTTCCTGAACATGAAATTAGAAGGGTCATAAAAGATTTGGGACATCTCGGTAAAAGTCCTGGGCCGGATGGCTTCACGGCACGTTTTTTTAAACATTTGGAGAAGACATCACACCGTACTTCTGCAGGTATTCAATGCAGCAGCAGGTTGTACTCCCTGCCTGCTCGATCCCTACAACATCATCACAGTCTTACCCAAACCAGGGAAATCCCTACCCATGTGGGTTTTAGGCCTATATCACTACTAACGGGATGTAAAATTGTTTGCAAAAATGAAGCCTATACCGCCTCCAATCTCATATATCCCAATCTCATACCTTAGACCAAGTGGGCTTTGTTCCAGGAAGGGAGGCAAAAGATAATACGGTGAAACATTAATTTCCCTGATAGCGACTGGCACACAAGGCAACAAATTAATGCCTTCTCACAGTAGAACGCGGAGAAGCTTTGTATAGGGTGCCGAGGGAGTTCCTGATGGGAGTTCTTAGGAACTTGTCTAATGCCCCAGGATTTTGCAGGGCCATATGGCATATATCGCGAACCCTACAGCTTTAGTTCGATTCACGTCACCCTTTCAGATCCACTTAGCAATCACAAATGGGACAGACAAGGGCTGCCCCCTGTCTCCCCTTTCTTTAACCTCCTAGCAATGTGAACACTGGCTAATGCTTTGCGATCTAATCCGGACATACGTGCCTTCAGGTGGGCGGGAACATTGCAAACTTCTTTATTGCAGATGATTTATTATTTACATCACATCCCCCGAACCCTTCCTTACCCCGCCATATTTAAAGAATTCAGCTCCTAACTGAGTCAGTGAGCAATTTTTAAATCAAATACACATAAGTCAGAACTTCTAAATGTCTCCCGCCCAGCTTCGAGCAGGCATGGCTACATGCTAATTTTCCCCTTCAATGGGCCTGAATCGATCCACATTTGGTATCAAACTTTCCCCTGACATGACCATGCTTTTTGACCTCAATTATAAACTATGGCTCCAGACTATTATAAAGGACCTAGAGAAGTGGACACACTCCCATATCATGGTTTGGTCGGATCCATTCTGAAAATGGATATACTAACTACCTACACCCCGAATTCTTATCTGTTCCACAAACTGGAACCATCCCCCTCCCTAGGTCATACTTTTATAACTCAGACGCATGACCCAAATTTTGTATGGCAATGCGCGCGCCCACGTATCAGACACTCAACTCTTACCCAACATAAACTTGATGGGGTACAGGGCTCCCAGATTTTTATAGCTACTATAAAGGCAACAATTGCCACCCTATATATTTTAGACATCTTCCAAGCGTTCCTCAAACTCTGGGTAGAGATGGGGGAATTATGATCAGAGCCCCACTCAGCCCTGGGAGGGCATCTGGTGGGCTCACTGCCGCCTAATACATACTTTTCTCCTTCCCCCTCCTGACCTCATTAACATCATGGCAAATTTTGCACGCACCTCAGTACTACCCAAATTCAGGCCCACTCACTCACCATTATTGGTAATCAAGCCTTGCCGGCCTCTATTCATTAACAACAAACAAACTTACCGCATCTTCCAGAATAAGAGACATTGCACAGACACAGGATCATGGCACCAGAAGGAGGTGGTCGACTTACCTGGCGTTCCACACCCCATATGGCTTCTATATTTTCACAACTCGTAACTATGTTTCTTCATTGGGAACAGGTAGACAATTTTTTGACAATACCCATTTGAATATATTGCCTTGCAACTCACTGCACCTACACACATCGCGATCTCCTTGGTCTATTCGAATGTCTGACACGAAGCTGATAGGCAGCGCCCGCCCGGATTGTTGCAGGTTGGCCGGAGAGGAGCTTCAATAAATCTTTCACTCCCGCCCCCACACATGGCAAAAATCGTTAGTTTTTTGACGCATAGTCGTCCATTTTCCGTCGTATGCATGAACTGAACTACAAAATTTTGACCCAATGGATCATGACCCCAGTGAGGTTGCAATAAAATGTTCCCTCTGTCCCGACACCTGTTGTGCGTTGCGGAACAGGAGTGGGTTTCTATGCTTCACATCTGGGGGAGTGTGGTCCATCCGGGTATCTCTGAAAAACTGTCTTGACCTCTACAATTGTATTTACAAGGGACATTGGCTCCACCCCTGCGGTGGCGCTTCTATCCATGTATTCTGACTATTGCTAATACAAAAAAAGAGCAATTACTCCACTGTTCTTATGGCTACACGACAAATATAAGATCCCCGGCTCTGAGATCGCCCGAGACACCCACCAGTTTGCATTGGATTGAGGCGCAGACCGTACTTAAGCAATTGAAAGCTGAAGGCGATCGATGAAGGCGATATGAACATTCAACATATATGGTCTGCTTGGATCGTTATCGGACACCCCTCGCCTTGCGTGAATGGTTGACCTCAGGTAACAGCGCACATGTTCCGCATAAACATAGGTATATGGCGGAAAGGTGCAGCCATCCCCCCCCCTTCCTCCCCCCCCCTGTTTGGTTTTCTCCCTCCTCCACCCTTGATTCCTGTCTGTGTTGTCTTGTCCTAAGTTTGACACCCATTTCCATGGTTTTCTTTTTTCGCCAACTACCTGACAGGCCGTATGGTCTTTTTGACAAAAGTTGTTGTTGACGTTCTAAAGTTTTCCCTTCTCACCAAGCGATGTATACATTACAAAGTACATGTGTACTGATATCAAATGTCTACGTATTTCTCCAATTTTGCAACCAAACAATTCTTGCTATATTTTGTATTTCTCTGTAACTATCAATAAAGTTTGTTGTTGAACCATAAATCGTATAAGCGGACTAGGACGCCAATATACGTTGAAAGAGGTAGGAATTTGGATTATCATGTAGCATCCATCTAAATACAGTGAGAATCGCGAGAGGCTCTTAGTATGCGCTCATCATAACAAGCCCGTGTGGCTGATGGTTACAGAGGTACCAAGAGCCCCCTTCTGTGCCCAAAGAGAGGGTCTCTGAGTTGCCGCCACCACTACCGGTAAAGGTTTGAAATCATTCAAATCTTTGGTGATGTCTTCCAAGCTAATTTGGGCATAATTTCTGGAAAAAAAACAAAAGAGGACTGACTGTTGGAGAGGGGGTACACACCAGCATGTAAATTTGTTGGTTTATATTACTGATTCCGCTGGCATATTTTCGCTTTAAAGAAATCTACCACTTGCACCAGGTAGTTTTTATAATTACAATTCCTGGCGGTATGGACCCTGAAAAAGGATCTTCTCTTCATAATCTAATCATCAATCTGGAGAAATAGATTTATTAAAATAACTGTATATACTCCAGTATAAACCGACCCGAGTATAAAGCCAAGGCCCCTAATTTTCACCAAAAACTGGAAAAGCCTACTGACTGGAGTATAAGCCCAAGGTGGAAATGCATTGTCCCAGCCTCCCAGTATCCAGCCGAGCCCCTTGGTATAACAGCAATATCCTCTGTAGTATACCGCCGCCAGCACCCTTTAGTGGCCCGCCCAGCCCCCTTTATAGAGTCAGGCCCACAGTTTTCCCAGCACTCACCATCGCGTTGGTGCCTGATGCTCGGCGGCAGCTCCTCTTCTGTTTCTGTAACAGGCCGCAGAGGCGTCGCGGCTCTGGCAGCTTTACAGAAGAGGAGCTGTGGTGGACCGGGGCATCGCGGAGAGACGAAAGGAGTCGCATCCGACATCTGGGGCGCAGGAAGGTGAGTAATGTAAGTTATTTTTGTTTATTGATTGTGTTAAGCCGGGTGAGGTTTTTCAGCACATTTTTTGTCGGAAAACTTGGTTCATACGGTAAGTAAATCACAATGCCTTGGGCAGGAGAATTGGAGGATTATGTCAGAGACAAGAAGAATTTAGCCGACAAGGCACCGAGCAGCTTGGATATGCTCCAGGATCGCCCAAGCCTAATTTTACTTCTTTTTATATAAATCGATTTTGATGGATTTTAATGATTTTTTTTTGTGTTACTAAAGATCCTGTTTCAATGACCATAATGCTGACATATAGTGGATTATATAAAACTACTTAGGCAAGGTGGGTATTTCCTTTAAAGGAAACCTGCTATCATGAATTTACCTATAAGGTAGATCTGATGTAGGTTATCTCCCCACCCCAGTACCTTTTAGAAAAATTAGCATATTAGATAAACTCTAGATTAGCTTAGCCATTGTTATTGGCTTACTCAAGCATAGTTTAGGGTTTTAGGCCCCTTTTCACTTTTTGATGGGTATAACTTGCTTGCACTCTGACCCATTCTATTTAAGGGTTTTTGTCAAACTTGCTTTTTTTCATGTTGCGTTAAAGTAACCTGTCATCAGCTATGACCTATTAAACCATTACAAGTTTCTTGGTGAAGGCAGATTACCCCTTCCACATCATGTATCTTTTTAGAGTTCTGCCCCTTTTCACCCACACCTCAGTTTCTCTAATGCTAAAATTCACAGAGTGAGCTCTAATAAATCCACCAGACGAAAGTATGGTATAATATCTCAATCTCTGTGATGTGATGCCATGAAAAGCTAGGCAGATTGAGAAACTTTATTTGTGTCACACAAGGATTATACATAACTGTTTTAGTGCGGCATGACTGGGCTTGGTTAAGATATAATAATGTCCATAGTTCATTGGTAGTACTTGGATCACATTCATCCCGAACACACGCTTTGTTCCCCTTGGAGTGACAGTGATCGTAAATCACCAGGCCAAGCCCACATTCTTTCACTGTGCATGAGTGTGTTTCACACTGTTATCAATCTCATCTCACAGCATATAAAAATAAAAGCATTTTCAGTAAAAACATAACAATTACTTCCATATCTTTCATGGCTTATGGTGTTACATCATTCAGAAAATCAACTTTGAAGTGCTTGTAACTAGGTTGGATACAGTCATGAAGGCGCTCAGAACTGAAGTCGCTCTCCTCACCTCAATTAAAGGAGATCTGGTTATAAGTGTCTGTACCATCACTTCAGTGAGAGGGCATTCTGAAGTGAGAAAGCTTTACTCAGTGTTAAACTCTCCGCCTCCTTGAATTTACAACCAAATTACCTATAACTCAAATTGATTTGTTAACTTATGCCACTGCGCTGGGCTATGAAATGGATATAATTTACAAATGTTCAGCTGCTTGTTAATACTGGTAGTGTGTTTATTAGGTCATTTCTGCTGAAAGTTTCCTTTTAAAATCTCCTATACTCTACTTGAAAGTCATGGCGTGTGAAAAACACACCATAATCAACTCTATGAACACATCAAAAACACTTGCCCTCTGAGACCCAACAAGTGCAATGCGTTTTTGTCCACTGGATCACTGCCATAGAAAAATAGACCCCTGTGATGATTTTTTTTCACTGTCTGCACATTAAAACACGTTGAACAAATGCCTTGAAAGCAACCAAAAGAGGCGTGTGAAAAACTAAGACACTTACATTTTGACTGCAAACTGATTGAACTCTGATGAAAAATGTAATTTTTCACTGACCAAACACTGATTGGACCCTGATCACTCTCATGTGATCTTCTCGCAAGTGTTTAAATGGCCCCAGTTATTTAAATAATAATAAAAATCCTTTATTTATATAGCGGACACAGATATGTTCTCTCTGCACAAATCATGGCAATTGTCCTCTTTCCCCAATGGGGCTCACCTCTTAAACAGTCTAACAGTATGTTTTTAAAGTGTGGGGGAGGAACGGAGAAACCCACGCAAACACTGGTAGAACATAAAACTCTTTGCAGATGTTACCTGGATGGAATTAGAACACAGGTCCCCAGCGTTGCAAGGCAGAAGTCTACCCACTCAGCCACCGTTCCTGCTATAATAAAGGTAACGCTACCTCAGTGGATCTACTGTAATAGGCAGAATCCTGATTGAGGTTTTCTAAATAAGTCTCTAATAAAAAATCGCAAGCATAGACATATTTATTATCCATGGCCTTCTTTTCTAGTTTTAAAATATACTGAGCCAAAAGGGCTCTGGAGGTGTTACCAGAGCCCCTCTGTGCTGGCAGATTCACCGCTTGCTACACTTTGGCAGGAAAAACATGCGTACTGTTTCACTCACCTGAGTGCAGATGGGCTAATGCTGGTGTCACAGAATGAATCTGATCGGGGTCAGTGCAACAGATTTCAATAGGAGAAAATCCGCATTCAGGCTTACTGCTTGAATAGAAGGTTCAAAGGAACCTGTCACAGGGACCGTGCCTTTTCATTAAAACGTTGGCAGAAGCCCTGTTTGAAAATGTCCTTTCTGCTGTCTCTAACATTTGCATTACAACAATATATTGTGTGCTATAACTACGAATCCTCTGTGGTATTCCAGGGGTTGGGCTTTGATTTGGATTCATTTTTAAAAAAACAACTACCCCCAGTAGCCTCTGTTTTTTACCTATTTTTACGATATCGCTATTAAGTTTCTAAAAGATAGCCATGACGCGAGTTAGCCCAAAAAGGCTATCCTCACTCCCATTCATCCACCTACCCCCGTTCTACCTTATAGGTTAGAATCGTGTGGTAGGTTTCCCTTTAAATACCTAAAACCTAAAAAACCAACCCAAAACAAATAGCGAGCAGTTTAAAACTGCACCATGTTACTGCACCCTGAGGTGCGTCACACGTGCAGTTAAAACTGCATGCAGCATCTTGAGGTGTTTTATGTGAGTTTTGTCAATGGAACAGGTGAAAGACATGAGTAACGAGTGATTGACATTTGTGGAGCAGGTTTCCCCTTCAAATCAAATTCACTCGTTCAGTTCTGTCTTTCACCTGTGTTCAATTGACAAACTGCACCTAAAACCACCTCAAGCTGATTGCGTTGGGGGCGTTTAAAACTGCACGTGTGGAACGCACCCTCAGGGTGAACACACATGGGCTTTTTGGTCCTGTTTTTTGGGCCGTTTTTTACTACGTGCGTTTTCGATCGTTAAAAACGCATGCGTTTAAAAACCGCTCTTCTGTTTTTTCAAAACGCATGCTTTTTTGAAACGCATCTTTTTTTGAAACGCATGCGTTTTTGAAAACGCATGCTGTTTTTTTGGTCCTTTTTCATTGGCAATTTCGGAAAAACGGACAAAACGCTGCTTTTTCAAAAAACTCATGCGTTTTTTAAAAACCCCGGATGCGTTTTTTAAGCGCATGCGTTTTTTAACGATCGGAAACGCACTAGTAAAAACGGCCCAAAAACCGCCACGTGTGTCTTTCCCCCTCAGCGCGTCACACGTTGCGTTTTTTTGCGTTTTTATTGCTTTGAACGCTAACACAGCTGATGTGAGGTAATTTTGGCCTAATTACATTACCGTTTTACGTTTGTAAAACGCACTGTTAACGCATGCGTTAAAAAATACATGTGGTTCACGCTTTGGTTAACGCATGTTTTAACATCGCGTTACGATCGTTTTGTAAACGGAAACGTTAACAGTGCTGTAATCAGGCAAATCACCTCTCCTCCGTCTGTTGTCAATATGCGTTTCAAACGCAATTACACGGCAGGTCAAAACGCACGTGTGAACGCGCCCTCAGGTTCGCACACCCAGGTTGACAGGTCCTCTTTAAAAATAAAATCAAAATTCAGCAAAAAGATTAAAATAAACTCACAACCATATATTTTCTGAAAGCGACACTTGCCCCATTTTCAATTGCATTAAGAGTTTATAATAGACATAAGGCGTCTTCATAAATTTGATTTAAACGTAAAACATTTATAAAAATACTTACAATTGACTTTGATGGCAAAAAAATTCTCCGAACAGAACATATTTACCTCACATGAATAAATCATCATAATATCCTAAAACTGAAATAACCTTAATCTGATTTTCAGATAAAAATTTAAGACAGTCACACTTCAAAATCTAGCATAAACAGAATAAAAGCAGAGTGCGCCATAAACCTTATATGTTGAAAGAAACAACCAGGCGATGCATTTGCAATTAACTTCAAATTTTCCTCTAATATTTTACAATCCTTATACTTATATAACAAATATACTTTCCTAAAACCGTAAGATGTGAGGCGATCATACATACCCTCCACATTGTATATTCACCAAAATATGCAGCTCAAAGGGAACGTTAAATCCACAGGCGACACAACTGTGCGAGTGTCACCCAGATCTATCACATTGTAGTACGCCCCTTACACAATTTACCCGCAATAAATATCTATTTATCCATAAACCAAGCTAATGAGAATAATAAATTCACTTTTAAAGTGGGCGCCATTGTATTAGCCAAGCCGCCCAATAAACAACTCTCCGCTCTTCATAGAAATTTGAGAGAGAACGTCATAACATATGTGTAATAAGGAGATGGTGGGAAATAAAACCTTTATTTATTACATGTTCTTGGTTGCGGTGTTAGTATCATTCCTTTTTCCAGCAAAAAAAACACATAAAAAAGGCAATAAGAGAGAACGTGTGTTCTTAGATAGTTCTGCTACAGAAGGGTAACAACTGATATTGTTTGATATTATCCCTTCTCAAAATGTAGTAACTATAAAGTGAATATTTCCCTTATCTGTGAGGTGCAGGCATAGCTCCTCCTGTGCCGGGATTGGGAGGAATGTTAATCACTGCTGCCGCCGGCCTCCTTGCACCCCGCAGCAGCTTGTGTGGTCACCGCTGAGTCCTGACGTCGCATAGATTGGCTACAAATGTGAGGTCATCCCAGCAATTCCCTCATAGGACTCGCCTTCATCCTCATGCACAAGAAGGCTCACACCAGGGTACACCGCAAAATAAACCCCACATTGTCAAGAAAAACTTCTACACGGTCCCCTGCTAAATCTGCATCCTTATATAATATTCAAATATACAATGTTTTTCCCCCCCCTAAAATGAATGATTAGATGTTCCAAGAAAAGATTAAAGTTGTGAGTGCGGCGTCACTTATAAATATGTACGTATATTCCGGCGTATAAGACAACCTGTGTATCAGACGACTCCCCTACTTTCCTGTTTTAAAAGAGAGAGTTTAAGATTATTCCCGTATAAGACTACCCCTGTTTCCAACGCATACAACACCGGTAAAATGAAAAAAAAACAGATTTGAATTTAACATGGTCCTTTTTTTAATTAAATTCTTATGACATGCAGGTATATAGCATGAAAACTGTCGCTCATAAACATAAGCCTCACAACAACATTACCATCGTCCATTTTACTGTAAACTGTTACCATACTGTAACCTTACATTTTATTTTAATTAATATTTCATGCCATGTACTCAGAAGTCCGAAATTCCAAATTCAATGAAAATGGTGAAAAACGCATTTGGCGCCATTTTCTTGTGGGCTGTATATTTGGATATTACGTTTTCACACTGAGCGCGCCCCAAATGACATGTCTACTTTATTCTTTGGTTCGGTTACTATAAGGATACCAAATTTGTAAATAGGTTTTTATAAGTTTTCATACATACAAAAATGAAACCTCCTGTACAAATTATTTTTTGATTGTTTCAACTTCTGGCGCAATAACTTTTTATACTTTGGTGTACGGAGCTGTGGCTGGTGTCATTTTTTGCGAAATTTGATAATATTTTCAATGATATCATTTTTAGGACTATACGACCTTTTGATCACTTTTTATAGATTTTTTTATATTTTTCCGTTACGGGGTTAAACGCATTGAAAAACCGTTATGATATTTTGATAGATCGGGCATTTTCGGACGCATCGATACCTGATGTGTTTATGATTTTTACTGTTTATTTATATTCATGTCAGTTCTAGGGAAAAGGGGGGTGGTGGGTCGATTTTTTGAAAAAAATTTAGGTTTTTTTATTATTCATTTTTTTTTACTTTTGTTTATTTTTATTTATACTATTTTTCCGACTCCCTAGGGTACTTTAACTCTAGGTTGTCTGATCGATCCTACCATATACTGCCATACTACAGTATGGCAGTATATGGGGATTTTCCTCATTAAACGAAATGGAGACGGATCGCTGCCCCCGATGACGTCACGGGTAGCGGCGATCCCAGGTAAGATGGCGGCGCCCATGCGCCACTATCTTTTTGAGGCTGCCGGCACCTTTGCCGGCAGCCCACGCTGTGAAAACACCCGCGATCAGTGCTAGCACCGATCGCAGTTGTTACTGGTAAGCCTTTGCTGCAATATGCAGCGCGACCCAACCGCGTTCCGCCGCGTATCGCGGCTTCCTCAGGGGGCGATACGCGGCGGAACGCGTGGGGCGACTTGTCCTGGGTCCACATCTCCACCTCACATCCCCTGGTAAATATTGTAGTTCAGACCGGTGTCTAGTGGGTTCGCTATTGTACCTCAGCCACTCCAGCACAGAGGATTTACATGCACTTTCGTGCCGCATTTCCACACATCCTCGGGCTGGACTGTCTGATAGCTATTTTGCTCTTATCTCCTTTCCCACAGACGCATGCCCGGTTCATACACTCACTTTTTAGTGGGATGGTTTTTGTGAGGCCCAGGTCTGGTTAAACCCAACATTATCAGGTGTCGGGCTCCAGTGGATTTTGTATGTATGGGTGCACTAGGGTGCATTCCTTTTTAAATGATTTTATGATATTTTTGTCTTGTTGATGTTTGTCCTTTGTCCAAGCTTTTCAATAAATTTCATTCGCTACTTTACACATGTTGTTCTGTCCTTATCTAATGTAGCCCACTTTTACATGTGTGTAGCCCATTGATTGGGTGTTATCTTACAGTACAGATCCCAATTCTGTATACGTACTTGTGTAACTGATCTCTGTGTCTCTCACATGTGTATAGGAGAACCGCCTGTGTATCTAAGTGTTTGACTATGAAGAAATGAACCTTCACATATCCGATTTTGATGGAAAACTTGTGCCAAATCCCTTTCCCACTGCTACTGAATGACCGCACATGTAAAACCAGCATCATACAGGACACTCTATAAGATTTCCAGACATACCTTTCCAGTTTCCTAGCATCTTGTGCTTTTAGAGAAAATTAAACTTATTTCTCTACCATATTTCATATCTTGGTGCACCACAGGCGAGGCTCTGCCAACTGGTGCACCTGATATTTTTCATTCCAAAGATACATCTGGAAAGCTTATAGAGGTACAAGATGAGTAGTGATTTGGGAGCAGGTAGAATCCACTTAAAATAATAGATTTCTTTTTTTAAGGCCATATATGAAGAAAAAAACAGCAGGCAGAATATCCTGAGTGGAGGTCAGGGCTGGCAGCGGAGAAGCGTAATCAGGAACTGAGCCAAGGTCACAACAAGAATTCACCAAACAATCGCAGGGCATAGGGAAGTTTTTCACTAAGACACAAGGCACAAAGATCCGGCAAGGCTTACAGGAAGAGGCCGGCTATTTATAAGAAGCTGGAATGGCCAGGACCAATAAGTAGGTAACCGCCTGTGTATCTAAGTGTTTGACTATGAAGAAATGAACCTTCACATATCCGATTTTGATGGAAAACTTGTGCCAAATCCCTTTCCCACTGCTGCTGAATGACCGCACATGTAAAACCAGCATCATGTAGGACACTCTATAAGATTTCCAGACATACCTTTCCAGTTTCCTAGCATCGTGTGCTTTTAGAGAAAATTAAACTTATTTCTCTACCATATTTCATATCTTGGTGCACCACAGGCGAGGCTCTGCCAACTGGTGCACCTGATATTTTTCATTCCAAAGATACATCTGGAAAGCTTATAGAGGTACAAGATGAGTAGTGATTTGGGAGCAGGAAGAATCCACTTAAAATAATAGATGTCTTTTTTTAAGGCCACATATGAAGAAAAAAACAGCAGGCAGAATATCCTGAGTGGAATTTACCCAAATTCTGCATAGGGGGACAAAGGAGGACATTTATAAAGGCTTTTTACCAGAAAACTAACAAAGCGCCGTCCACTATGATTATTTTCCGCTTTGCGCCACCTCCAAGGCAAGAGGACATGGAGGGTTGTGGCTAGCAGTGAAGTGGGCCGGCGTAATCACTATAGCCTACCAACATTCAAGCCTTAATGACCACTGGTTAAAACGCAATTCTACACCAGACAGACCCTGACATCAAATTGTATGCTGGTGCAGCTAGCTGGCAAACATATTAGGGGGTCAGAGCCTCCTGAAATATCTGGTGGCACTGGAGGGTTGGACTTTTATCATACATCGGCACTGAAAGCGCTCTTTAAAGGGAGCCTGTCATCAGGAGCCCTTTTTCTGGCTCCCCCATAGAGAATAGTGTACACATTGCCAAAGAGTTTTTTTTTAGTAAAACTGGCTTTTCTGAAAAAAAGAAAAGTTAGATGAAAGTTAACCTTTCTGTATGAAGAGCTGTGTGCCAAGTCCGTTGAGGATTGGTTTCCCCCCCCCCTAGGGAAATAGGTCTGTCATGCAGCGATGTCAAACAACCCCCCCCCCCCCCATGTCGCTTTGCCCTCTCAGGACATCTTACCGGTCTTCCCCCCTCCTCACTGGCCACTCCCAGGGAACTAGGGACACAGCGCTGCATACAAAAAGGAAAATTTTCATATAAATTATCTGTTTTTCAGAAAGAGGCAGTTTTACTCTAAAAACTCTTTACAATGTGTACGCTATTCTCTATGAGGACTTGGGTGAGCCAGAAAAAGGTCTTCTGATGATAGGTTCCCTTTAAGGGAAATCTAATTTCAAAATCCATCATGATAAACCAGAGGCACTTACTTATAGATCCAGGCACCGAGACTATGGTAATCTTCTTATATTTGTTATCCAGGCCTCCTTCATTCTAAAATCAACTTTTAAAACTATGCTAATGAGCCTTGAAGGCTACTGAAAGCGGCGGTTCCCAGAGCCCCTCCATGCTGCAGATTCACAGGCTGTTACACTTCTCCCTCCCACTGTGTGCCGAAATTTCCTCTACTGCAGTAAGATTACATCAAGTAGAGGGAGGAGGAGAATTGCTGAGGAAGCAGAGGAGAAGGGTGAGACAATGTAACTGTCTGTGAAGCAGCAAGGAGAGGCTCTAGGAACCGCCCCAATAGCCTTTCATTCTCAGTAGCATAGTTTTAAACATTGATTTTTGAAGGAAGGAGGCCATGGATAACACCATTACCACAGTCATGGTGCCTGGATCTATGAGTAAGGCCGGTTCCACACTTGCGAGTGTGATGCGATGAACTCGCATCACACTCGCAACGCATGCTGCTTGGAACACACGGCCCAAACGCTGCACACCGGGAGTGAACTCATCATGTCATGTCATCATGTGCAGTGTTCGGGCCGTGGGCTCCCGGCAGCATGCGTTGCGAGTGTGATGCGAGCTCATCGCATCACACTCGCAAGTGTGGAATGGGCCTAAGTGTCCCTGGTTTATTATGCTGGATTTTGTTTTATTTCTTTTATAACTCTGCATTACAATTTCATTCCTTTGGTTTGACATTAGCATCAGAAACATCATGTCATCTTATCCGTAATTTTTTTTATCGAGCTTCTTAAAAATGTTGCTGTATAGTTGAGTGCTATTTAGCTTAGAACAGCAAACAATAGTCAATTTTATGTAGACTGTTTTAACTTAGAATTTTATTAAGAAGCCGAAGGACATAATAGCAATGCTGGGAGTACTACACATAACAAATAATGATGTCCTACAGAGACTATATATTACAAGAGGAAAGTGATTCAGAGGAAGGATTATACCACATCAACTCACATTTCAGAGGGACCACGTCTGGGTAATTGGCAGATATCATGGGAGAATTAGCATAGACAGACAGAGGCTGAAGGAATGGAAGAAAAATGATGGCTGTCATTGTCAAATCCTGAACAGATGAAACATCAAATATAAAGCCTGGAAACAGTCATTTATTAATGAGAAAAAACTGTACGGTATTTACCTAAAATTATAATGAATTGCTAAAGATGAAAACTATTGGGATTTTAACTTAAAAAGCAAAAGACTTTGGGGCACATTTAGTAAGAATAGTGAAAACTGCACTATATGTAGTTTGCCTGTATAGTGTGCAGGGGGCGCCAGATTCAAGATTTCTGGTGCACGTTCTTCGTGAATCTGGTGCCCCCTGCACTGCCCTGACAGAGTGCAGCACTTTTTTTTTTTTGCACCTTTAACATGGGGTGTGCGACACAATTCTGTCTAATTTTGAATGATAAATCTGGCGCATAGTCCAACTGTGCACCGGAACGCCCCCTTCAGTGCAGAAAGTTGTGTAGCGTGAAGAATAGTGCAGCCGTGCCACAAAAGGCTCACGTATGACACAAATGTGGTGCAGTCACTTCTTAAATACTTGTGCAAGCAGTTTGCACTAGAAAGAACGTGAAAAGTCCAATAGAAAACTGGTGCACAGAGCCTAGTAAATTACTACAAAAACAAATAGCGTCCAGCTCACCCACAAAGCTCTTGATTTTTATAGTGCACAGAGAAGTAATCCGAAATTCATCGGTTCAACAGGATACACAAGGAAAAAACTCCAGCCCATCAATGGGAATCTGTATAAAATAGTAGCTTCATTTCATCCACATAAAATTCCAGACTGCGCGTCTTCACACAGACTCCACCTCTCATCCGCTACCAGCGATCTCTGGTGCGCACTCCGGGCAGCGGCTGCTAAGACCTCGCGCTGTTTAGGGGTTGTGTTCTGGACTGCTGACGTTTCCTCTCGTTGTGACTCCGGCTAGTTAACTACTCTTTTGTGTTTTATGTTTGTTAGTTTGTTCGTGTTGTTCCCTTCCCGCACTTATCTAGTGTATTCCGAGTCTTCTAGTAGTCGCCCCATGGTTTAGTGTGGGGGGGCTATAGGAAGGGACAGAGGTTGGGGCAAGCTCAGGGCACACTATCGCCTGTCTTCTGTGTTACCCAACCCGTGATGTCTGTATTTTTATGTGGATGAAATAAAGCTACTATTTTATACGGATTCCCATCAATGTGCTGGAGTTTTTTCCTTGTCTATAGAGCTTAGTAAATGTGCCCCTTTTTGTGTAACTCAATTTCCTAGGAGTGGTCTCATATCATGAAGGTATAAGCATTCAGCTCGTTTACACAAGGAGAATTGTTGTATGCACCGTTATCTACCGCTCCTAGATGGAACGCCTGGAGGTAAGATAACGCTCAGGGGCACAAATGAACAGCGCTCATGTAAACAATAATAATAACGCTGGGAGGCAGCAGGGTGACCTTCACCTCATAATCTTGGGTAGCCAGACCCCAAACTCGAAAACTGGTAATGTCAGCTGGCGCCATAACCCCACCCCCTGTTACCACCTACATGGTCCTATCTGGAACCAATACCACTATATGCCATCCATAGCAAATATACAGGTAAAACACACAAAAAAGCCAGAGTAAAAGAGATGTATGATAATTGGTCCATCCAATAGGGGGAATCCAGGTGATTCTTAAAATCTCCCTTTGGAATTGCAGATATTAGAGGACCAATAGGGCTCTGCAGGATCAACAGATACACATGATCCTGTCCCTCTCCATATATATCATAGGATACTTGAAACATCAAATTCAACATTTAAGCCATTTGGTTGAATAGTTTTAATATGTTGTATCCATCTGGATTTACATTTCCTTAATATA
This sequence comes from Engystomops pustulosus, assembly GCA_019512145.1. Lineage (NCBI taxonomy): Eukaryota > Metazoa > Chordata > Amphibia > Anura > Leptodactylidae > Engystomops > Engystomops pustulosus. Next base: position 84,610,089 of record CM033642.1, on the reverse strand, counting down.
ACATATTCACTATTACTTGCTAAATAGTGGAATTTCTTGTATGTCTGACCATTGGGTGTAAAAGACTCCCCTGGCTGTGCTGCTCTGGTCTTTCATCTTTTTATGCAGATACATAGATAGATCTTTTGAATTTTGAACTTTGGAGTGCTGCCCGCTTTTTACAATTTCTAGATAGATAGATAGAAATGAGAGATTAATCGGTGGGTAGGTAGGTAGGTAGATTGATCAGTAGATAGATAATCTAATAATAAACACTATGGGGGTCATTTACTAAGGGCCGATTCGCACTTTTTTGTCGGGTTTCCCAAAAATTACCGGTTTGCGCCGAATTGGCGCACGCAATCGGATTGTGGCGCATCAGCGCCGGCATGCATGTGACGGAAATCAGGGGGCGTTGCCGTCGGAATACCTGACGGATTCGGAAAAACCGGGGTATATTTTTTAAAAAAATGTGTCGCTTGACGCGCTTCCTTCAGCGCAGCAGCAACACCTGGTGGACATCGGGCGCACTACCTTAGTGAATCACCGGAAGACCCGAATCCTCGATGGAGAACGCGCCGCTGGATCGCGACAGGACCGGGTAAGTAAATGTGCCCATTGTTATACTTTTTAAAATTTTTGTATTATGTACTTTTTGACTTATTTTCCTGCTTTTGGATGACTGGTCTCAGAGTAAATGAAATATAAAGCTTGCAGCAAGTTCCCTAACACAAAGTGGATAAAGCTTTGGATTCTTACGACAGATTTAAAGGTCTGCCATGTTTTTCATGCGCTGTCACATCTGACTTGAATGAATAACGTTCATTGCTCTGTTCTAGATAATGTTGTAAAGATAGGCCGGGCAGCAATGTGGAACTCACTGCTTAGACCCAGATCAATGTCACACATGAGCCGCCCTCTTCAGGCAGCTATTACTTGGTGCTTTTATCTCCTTGGTTCATTGGATTCTTCAACATCTTCTCATTTAGTGTCAATGAATAAGATAAATCTATTGACTTATATTTCCCATCAGGTTCTGCTATACTTACAAGGAATAACTGATATAAAATTACTGTTATTCTTCTCAGATAGGCAAAAATAATGTTGAGAATAATAAAAACATTCTAATTCTTACTTTTCTACAATTCAGAACTCCTTGTTTCCTTGAAATATTCATAAAATTGCTGAACACTCTTGTAAATTAAGTTTTTAATTTAGACAAAAACTAGATTTTAAAATGCATGAACAATAGGTCTCTGCATTCTGGTTGGAAGAGAAGCAGGAGGATAACATTAGTTAGTTGGCTGCAGAATCTGTAATGAGCACCGGAAGGGGTTAAGCCCAGATTGGCTGATTCTTTGGGGCTGGGCAGACGTAATACAACCAGTTAAAGTGAGTGCATATACATGGAGGGATCCCTTTACCAACACAAAGAGAAACTGTGTTTAGTGGAGCACTATTGCCTTAAAAGAAATCTACCATCAAGCGCCATAAACCAGGGACACTTACTCATAGATCCATTTCCCCACGACTGTGGAAATCTTCTTATATTTGTTCTCCATGACCTCCTTCCTTCTAGAATCAACTTTTACTAATGAGCCAGAAGGGCTCTGGCAGTGTTACCCTCTGTACTGAAGATTCATAGGCTGTTACACTGTGCCATCCCGCCGCCCTCTGAGATTACAGTACATCAGACAGAGGGAGCGGGGGAATTGCCGAGCAGGAGAAGGGGAAGGACAGAGAGTGTAACAACCTGTGAAGCTTGAGAACCCCCAGAGTTCATCTGGCTCCTTACTGTAATTTTAAAAGTAGATTTTAGAAGGATGGAGGCCATGGATAATTAAATTAAGAATATTACCACAGTCACGGTGCCTGGATCTATGAGTAAGTGTCCCTGGTTTATCATGATGGATTTTGATGGTAGATTTTCTTTAAATGCCCCCAACTCTTATGGCAATTGAAAAATAAAACCTAACACAACCTACCACCCACCCCCCAAACAGTGACATATTACTAAAAGAAAGTTTCAAACAAGTTAAGTAAGGTTCCAGGGTTATCTCATTACGGATTATGGCAGGAGATCTACTTCTGATTCGTCATGGTAGGTTTCATTTAAATAAAGGCTGATCTTTCTGATCTTTCTGGAGCCCTTCAGACTCATTTGCATAATTTTAAAAGCCATTTTTTGTAAAAAAAAAAAAAAAACACAGCGCAAGAAACTAATAGCAGAGTTGATCCTGCCATAGGAGGCACACACCAGTATATCCGTGTGCTTGGTGTACAATCCTTCATCCTGGTGGTAGATGTCCTCTAAGATACACTTAAGAGTGTTCACTCCCGAGGACCCTCCATACCAATTCTTTATTTTTTATTCTAGATAAAGATACATTTTTTATTCACACATTTAATAATGTGCCTTCAGATACATTGGAAGTTCCCTTTTACTTAAGACATTGAATAAATCTGATACAAATGCTTATAAGGGAATTGGTAAAACTTTTGATATAAATATAATTGGGTTGCAAAGGTCTGTTTTTCTTCTGTCTTACTAGTTATACACTAGAGAGCAGCTCATAGCCCAAAACAATTTCACAACCTCTGTTCCAGGGAAGAGAAGTGAACAATTATAAACTTACGCTTGAGATAAGATTTAATTAGCATTTACACGTTCACGTCACCTTTAGGCTTGAAGTACATAAAAGTGAGTAATTTCATGTACTGGAAATACTACAGTACAAAAATCAAAGTTTTGTAATAGATTTAAAAAGAATATATAAGGTTATAGCCACACGGGACAAATCCACTAAGCAATTAAAATAGTAGATTTTTTTGAAAGCCACCACTGCTTAAAGGACATCTACCACCAGGATTGTAAAGTAAGCACACTGACATACTGGTGTGTGCCGCCTCTGGTAGGATCTTCTCTTCTTTTAGCTTTTTAAGCCCTTGTTTTTATGAAAAAAAGCATTGACATCTACGGAGCCCACAACCCTCAGGCTAATTTGCATAATTTTTAAAACCTTTTTAAAAGGTTTATAGGAACCTGTCAGCACATTGTAATAAAAGGGTAAAAACGAGACAGCATCAGGTCTTTCGAAGACCCGAGGCTGTCATGAGGATGGAACATCACTCCCTGATGACGTCACGGGAAGCGACGATTCTTGGCAAGATTGCGGAGCCACCATCTTAGCATAGCACCTGCAATCGGTGCTAGCGATATGCAGCAAAGACTTACCAGCTATGGAGAGGGCTCAGCCCGTGAGCCCTCTCCATGCACCGGGGTTAAAGTCCAGCAGTGGGAAATTCAATTTGTACCTGCTTTTGGAGAAACTCAATTGCCATCAAGACAAGTTTTACTAGTGGACCAAAGAAAATCTATTCCAATGCCATCTTGTAGTCCCCCACACATGAATGTGTTGTAGGGTGCACGATGGACCTGCATCTTGATAAGTTTGGGGAAAAGGAAGAAAAAAATAAACAAAACAAGAAATTTTAATAAGTTTAACTCAAAATCATTTTAAAATCATAAGTAAAAATAAAAAAAAGCACAAAAGAAGGGGAGATTTGTGCCCCTTGACCCTAAACAGCTTTTTAGATCTCATGCGAGAGGCAGGATAATTGGTGTGAAACCCAATTCATTTGTCACTTAAAACAGTGATCAATGGAGATTGGCTTAGTACGGATCAGGGTGCTTATACTTCTTTATTCAAGCCTTTATATGGAGTATGGGTGCCTGAGACTAAATTTTTTCATAGGAACTGCCCAAACACCCTGCAAAATCATGTCATCTGCTGTAGACAATGATTTGTCTTATTTTTTACCTCTTTTGCTGGAATTGCATCATCTCAATGTAGAGCAAACATCATCTGAGTTTGTTTAAGCTATAAATCATGGCAAGGTGAGCATTAATAACATCCCACAAGAAAAACCAGCAAGAAGAAAACTACAATCCAGACCATATGTTTCTTGTTGTTTCTTGGCCTCCGACACGGCCACAATTGCATCAAAATGATATTATTGCAGAGGTTCCAGTGGCTACTTTCATGCTCTTTTGTTTTACTTGTGCTCCACATGGCTCTAGATCACACATTAGATGATGACATCATATAATTTTCCCTGCGTCTGATGTTAACTGCTGTAACCTCCGCTCAATTTGTATCATAGCTTCTTCTAACTTTTTGATGTGTCTGACATGTTGTATAGAAATTGTTCTGTAAAAATTGTTCTATACTAAGCTGGTTATCCTAGAGAAGAGAATTGTTAATTAAGTTGATTAGTTGATTATCCTTTATGATACACATTGGGGGGGGGGGTTATAACAAGGCTTGTTCTGGTGTACTGGCAGGTGATGACGTAGTATTTATCTGGTCGCACGGTTGTATGCCACATATATTAAGAGGATGAAGCCTTTTATTATATCTGGCATTACGTGTGGGAATAGGGGGAACGGGAAGAGCCAACTTTTGATTGACAGTCAACTGATTTAGACTGTTATACCCGGCTCTCTGTGAGCTTTGTCCTGGACCAGTCATGGTTAACAAGCTCTGACTCTCAGAGCTCTGCCCCTTCCACCTGGGACAGAGTTCCAACTCACATATGTATTCTGTATGTGTTATTCCGATGGCCTATTAAAGTCTTCTTCCTCGACAGTTTCTTATTTCTGTACCTCTTGTTTCTTGACTATTCTTTGTATCTGCAATTTTGTGACTTCTTAGCTATCTCTATTGTGATGCAGATGACTGACCTTCTGTTTGTGTTGTATGTTTGTTTGTCTTGTTTTGTGGCACAGGGAGGGACCATCTTAGTGATTGTCCTGTATCTAGGATACACTAAGGCACGCAGGCAGGGCTGTTGGGTGGCTGGAGAAAACTAATAAGTGTGTGAGATCCTTTTGAGCAGACCTACAATCAAAGACAGGAGAACTTTATCTGGGCTTCTTCTGATGTCTCTACAACTGTGGAAGAGCCATCTTACTCTTTGAAACATTCTACATTCTGTATTCTATTGTAGCTTAAAGGGGTTTGCCCATGAAAATAAATTTCAATCCCCTAGTGCTGTTTACACAATAAAGATCATTTTAACCCCTTACTTTACAACTTTACTCAGTTTTATTAATGTTTTTGCTTTTTTTTATTATCCCTCTAGTGCTATGAGATGCCGTGTGGCGACAGTGTGGTAAGATTATCAGAGCCTATGTATATTTTTAAAATGGCAAAAAAGTGCTATTTTCTGTTATATTTTGATAGAGTGGACATTTTTGGATGCGTCGATACCTTACATGTTTATGATTTTTATTGTTTTATTATGTTTATATCAGTTCTGGGGCCGGGGGGGGGGGTGATTTGAATTATAAGGTTTTTTTAAATACATTTTTTTAAAACTCTTTTTTATCATTTTTTTTTTTACTATTTTTCAGACCCTCTAGGGTACTTTAACCCTAGGTTGTCTTATTGCAAATCACACATTGTAATGAATGGGTTAAAACCAAACACGAGGCTGTTATGGCAACAAATCGGATCCAAGATGGCTGCCAAAATTCAATTGCCTCCAGCAGTTTTGCCGGAGGCATGTGCCAGCATATACCGTGATTGTTACCGGTGGGTGTTTGCTGCAATATGCAGCAAACTCCCACTTTGTATGGAGAGGGCTCAACCCGTGAGCCCTCTCCATCCCCACGCAGCCGGCATGCGATTTAATAGTACTTTACATGTTGGTAAGGGAGTAAGAATCTTGTCTTTGTTGGAATTCCCCTGTAAGTGTGTATTATAAGAAAAAATACACCAACTTAACTACTACTATCATTTTAGAAGTCACCTCATAATCCTGTAACCAGTTTAACTGTACTCAACTTGTGGCCTTGGTTAAGGAACTCTATTGTGAATGCTAATATTCTTAGAATTTTGTGTAAGAAGAAGAACGTGTTACATATAAAGCATCAACATGGTCAATAGATTTTGACGATAAAATGTTGTAAATAGAGCTGAACAGAACCAAAAATGGAAAGGCAATAGTTAAAAAACAAAAACAGCAAAAATATACAGTTGGCATTCTCTTCAGCTAGTTAACTGTGGTTCATTCTCTCGGATAACTCACTGGAGATCATAATTTATGGACAATTGAAGCTGCAGGAACGTCTACTAAAGGAAGAGAGCAAATCCATAGCAACAATTCTTTAGGGGAATATTAATCCCCAGCTTTATGTAGTGCTAAGTGTACAATAGTAATCAGAAGTTGAGTAGAAGCTGCTAATCATTGAGGGAAAAGGCTGTATAAAGAATTCATAATGGAATTAGCCCGCAGCAAACAAAGACAGACAAAATTAAATCAGCCATCAAATTGCACCAAGGAATTTTAATTTACAGGTTAATGTTGGATTATGTAACTAATCACTGCTAAAAAATTTTCAACCGATGAAATCCTGATTTTTTTTTTTTAAACGTGTTCCTTAATGATCTTTCATTTCAAAAACAGGGGGGAAATGCAAAAATAGTTTAACTGCACAAAATTAAAAAGCAAAAGAACCAATCAATACAAAATGGTTAGAAGCAATTAATTAGCATAAAATCCTCATCACTTGGCTGTTCTCACATACTAGGCAGCACCAAAAAGAAGTTTATTTGTATCTAAATGGGTAAAATTATTGTTACAAGATGTCCATTTCAGAAGCTTCGAGGGATGTTTATTTCTCTCATATGGGTAAATTACAGTCAATGAGTAGTAACACATTCTAATCCAATTTAATGTTAGGAGTTTTATTATTTAAATTAGAGACATTTGTTGAGCTTTGACACATGTAGAAAATAAAAGCTTAGATTTTTTTACATTTTTTTTTTACTATTCACACATGTTTTTGCATAATTTTGTCTTCAGCAATGTTGTCCCAGCTGGTTTTATGGGATATAAAGAAATAATTATTGTAGGACAGTTCCCATTGCAACTGCAACGGTTTTTGCAAGTTCAAAATCGTTGGTGGTCTAGTGAGTCACAGGGGGTTAGTTTTTGTTCTCGGCAACGATTGGGCAGTTACCTCAGAAGGAAAAGTAATAGAAGGGCTTGAGTAGTTATTTCTCATAACTTTATAACTTTAACATTTTGTATAGGGGGCAGTGGTGCTCCAGAGCCAAGAATGGACCCTGCAATGTAACTGTGCCAGTTTCTTTGTTCAAAGTACCTACCGTTGGACATTATGTGCTGACACAAGAAGAAGAGCTGATTCTATTGGTGGTTCCAGATGGTAGCCAATAAAAGTATCACCCATAGATCTCGATGATGTGGCCACACACAACCACAACAGAGAAAAGGACTTCTGCGGCAAGGGGGAAAGGTGTCCTATTAAAAAGAAAAGGAAATAAATGGGGTGAGTGGGGGTATAACAGAAAGGGTAGCATTAAAGCTGGGGTGCTACAGGATAGAGGTGTAAATCAGGAGCAACAGCAAGGGGACATTATAAATGGGGGCGGTGGTAGAAAAAAGGGTGTATTATAAGGAGGCAGTTTGAGAAAAGAGCATTAACAGGGTGTAACAGGTAGGTGGCATTAAATTAGTAATTGTAAGGTGCAGTAAAGAGTAGGTTATACTTAATGGTCACAAGGGGATGGGGTTAGGTACAGGATAAGGCCCAGCAATCTGCAAATTTTTGCCATTGTTTTCCTTTTGACTTGTACGGGAAAAGATCTTTGCTTTGAGCCAACCCCTGGTTAAAAACGGTGTGGGGACCAATGTATAGAAGAAGTCCCTTGTGTTATACATAATATAGCAAAGGATTGGCTACTGGAACATATGGCCAAAAATAGATCAGTATTTCATGTTAAGTGGACTTCAAAAGCTGAGGGTGAATCTCATATTACAACCACATTCAACCTCTTATCGTGGAGACCCCTAACATGTTCTTTTTAGACTACTAGGGGGGTCATACTGTACCTCCATATGTCCATATATGATTTTATAGAGAGCCATAAAAAATTATATTTCAGTAACATTCTAAATAATCAAAAAGAATAACAGTTTTGCAGTTTTTCACAGCTCCATATAAAGGGCAATTATTTCAGATTTACACTTATCCCCAATCAGATTTACACCTATCCCCTATCCAAGTGCCCTGAAAAGGGCAATCATTGGTATATAAGGAGTCCATGCCTATATGACAGACTCTGTGAACAGCAGCAACCTCTCACAGCTCTGTTGTACAATTGTTTCTGGACATTTGACAGTGCTCTTATACTGCAGAGTCACATGTTCTGCCTGGCCAATTACAACCATGCCTACACAAGAGAAGTGGCAGCAAGCTAGTTGATTGACTGCTCAGCAGTCAATTGACTAGGTTGGAGCCTTTTCTCTCGTTCAGATCACGAAGCATGGACAACGGTATCTGTTTGTCTTTAGGGTCATGTGTGCCAAACCTGCCAAATTCAGTATGGACCGGAAGTCTCCATTTGAGTCCTTTCATCACTAGAGACTAAACTTCAGTGATTACGAAACAAGTCTGTGGACTTATTTTTTCCTGGACATATGATTCAGAGAACTAACTGAAACATAATGGTGCAGATTTACTTAACCGGTCCATTCGCGATCCAGCGGCGCGTTCTCTGCTGGGGTTTCGGGTCCGGCCGGGATTCATTAAGGCAGTTCCTCCATGTCCACCAGGTGGCACTGCTGCACTGAAGTTCCCCGGAATGCACTCAAGTTCACCGGTCTATTCCTAGTGAAGGAAAGTGCAAGCTCCGCGACACTTTTTTTTTGTAAATGCGGCGGTTTTTCTGAATCCGTCGGGTTTTCGTTCGGCCACGCCCCCCGATTTCCATCACGTGCATGCCAGCGCCGATGCGCCACAATGCGATCACGTGCACCAAAATCCCGGGGCAATACAGGGAAAATCGGCACAAATCGGAAATATTCGGGTAACACGTAGGGAAAACGCGAATCGGGCCCTTAGTAAATGACCCCCAATGGGTCTTATTTACTAAGGCTCCCGCGGCCGCATTTCTGGCCAGGGACAGGGATTTAGAAGGGCATTGTGTCGCACATGATCGGATGTTGGTGCAATCGCACCGGCTTTCATGTGACACAAATCGGGGGACGATCCGATGGATTCGGACAAACCGCAGGATTTAACTTTAAAATTGTGTCACACTTACATGCACTAGGAAGAAGAAGGCGAACTCCGGCGGACCTGAGCGGGGAGCGACACATGCAGGATATCAGGTGCACTTTCATAGTGAATCGTGGCACAGGTAAGTAAATGTGCCCCAAAATTTTTAACATTTCACTCCATGTGTGAAAAATTTGAGTAACTCTTCATGTTTGCATTCCTATTTTCTATTGGTTAAAACTATTTAGCAAAGTCTCATTTGGTTATCATCTATATGTTCATTTTCTGCGAGCAGCAACCTTCTGCTTAATTGTTAGCAGCGGAGTTTGTTACTTGTGACAGACTCATTTTAAAATGCAACTTCCAAAAAAACATTATAGTGTCAATTGCACTACCCTTCAGCAATCCTGTAATAACTTTATTCAACCATTTCTAATTATAATTATATTTTCCGTTCCTTTTAGCTATAGAAACTCTTTATCAATCAGAGCACAAGACAGAAAATTACTTTATTACAGCTACAGCTCGTTAGTCTGAGTGCTCTTAATGAAGCAGTCTCATAATCAGATGAAAATCATGCCGAAGAAAACTTGCATCATTAGTCTAGGCCTTAATTACCAAGAAATATAGTCTCTAACAATGATACTCCATTTCATGATATGGTGCATGCACCTTCAACATTAGTTGCAATTAATAATTTCACAGACTGCCATGAATTCCCTCTATTTATTCATAACAATGTAGTGGAAAAATTCCAAATTTAATTGAGCAGCTCAGATTGCACTTTCCCTCAGATTAAAATGTCAAAAGGCTAATATTCCACCTTACAATAATTCATCATCTTAATTATGCATTTTTGCAGAAGAATTGTTTTCTTTTTACCTCTTTTGTAAGATTGTCTTTTACTGTGGTGTACCTAAGGTTACAGCATGATCGCCTTTATGTACAGGGTTAAACCAGTGAGTGGCTTCTGGATACGTAGGGGATGGATTAGATTATTTATTTGCTTCACTGGGTCCCTAAATCTTATTAGATTTAAAGAAAATTTTTATTTGTTGCTTACAAAAGATTTAGGTCTCCTAAATTTAGATCTAGATTTGGATTTACATCTCAGGATTCAGCAACCTGTGAACTGTCTAGTATTAGAGACTCAGCCAGTAAAGTATGGCAGAAGACGTTCTGCAGATTGGGATTTTGTACTTTGTTTGCATTCTGTCCTGCACTAGTCTGAACCCCGACTTACTTCAATACTGACTTTGTTAATTGATATCTAACTTGTTAGTCTGTCTCCTGTTGACTTTATTCTGGGCCTCAGACAGTTAAGCTACCTGTGATAGACAGATGTCTCCTCCAAACACATTCCTACCCTGCTAGTCTGGTTCACTTGGATGTCAGAGGACCGGTCAAATCCCCTTTGGACTAGGATTCTGATATCTCAAAAGAGGATTGTCTGCCCACTTCTCATTGCTTGGTATAAGTCTTCTTTAGACCTGGCTGGCATTTTCTGAACTCCTATATTTTCAATCCTTTGACATTTGCATGGCTTCTGACCTTCCATTTGCCTCTTTATTCTGTACTGCATTGTCCTCTTGGTTTTAATCCATATATGTATAACTATTCTTTTGTGTTTCTGTGTCCTGTTTTTTTGTCTCTATGTTTTCACTTTGGAGTAAGAAGGGAAGTTTCACCAGTTGAACAGGCAAGCAGGTAGGGATATCTGGGTGGGTATAACTCTAGGGCTCACTGTGCATATCTGTCCTTCCTTTTCCATCTTGCTATTTATTCCCTGACAGCAGGATTTTACAGAGACAAATCTTTTACTAGTCATAGCATGGATAAGTGCTTGATCAATGGGCACCCGACCACTGAGGCCCAGTTGATAATAAAGTCTTTTATACTGTTATTTTAGTGCAAATTTTGAAGGCACATTGGTAATTCATTCATCTCAATGGAATTGCTGGGCATACTTCTGTTCTCTGAAGTACTATACCCATGAATAGTGAGCTTAATCCTATGTCCTGTGACAAGGTCTCTTAAAATTCAGACATTGAATTACAGAGGAATACCTGTAGCATTTCTTACACCAAATCCCCAGTGAAACATGCATGGCCCTCTGTACACCTGAAAAGATGGCCTGGAAAGGTAACCTTCATAAGGAGAATGAATTCCATCTATGGCCTCTGATCTAGCCAACCCAGTTCTTTATACTATTCTGATGAGATACAATAATATTAAAACAGCTCTGTGTAATCATGATGTCGAGGGAACTTTCTTACTGAAGGCAAAGTTCTTATTTCACCAATAAAAAGAATTGCACATTCCTTACAATAAGTTGTTACGTAACATAAAAATATATTTTTGTAAATTGCTTAACACTATACTTCTAAAACTGGAATGTTGGTTAAAGAGTAACCATCATTTAAGATGATTTTTGATATTATTTGTGGGGTGAGGGAGAGTTGTGAACATTTTTGTAATATAATTCATTAAGAAATGCTCCTTAGTTTGTAAAGAAACAGATTGCAATGTGCACCTTAGTTACAATGTTACTTCTACATTGCTTTGGCAAATCTATCTACCAGATTGAAGAGTGTCTCTACTCTCCTGTTTGTTACACAGCTGTGAGTGAGTGTTAACCCTTCCTGCTCTCTAATTGGCTGTACTATGCTATAACCAGTATATTAAAACATTCAGTTAAAAGTAAAGGGTAAAGTCCACACTTCCAGAGCTGCCCACCACACTTAGGGAGATGAGATGAGGGAGGTGAGCTCATGCAGCCTCCACAGGCACACATTGTACAGGCTGGAATACACATCTCTATGTGAGGTTTTTGTTTAAAAAACTATGCAGAATTTGTTAATGAAAATTAGAAAAATGTTCACCTCATCCCCCACACACAATATAAATAATTATCTCAAATGACGGTCACACTTTAACTGTCTTTCAACTCCCCTAAAGAAAGTACCAATCCATATCCAAACCAATGGAAACAATCAGTGGCGTAACTTGAAGCTGATGGGCCCCAATGCAAAGTCTGTGCCAAGCCCCCGACTATAATGTATGGTTTATAGTAATAGTCTTCTCATATGGGAAAGTGACACCATAAGGGCCCCCTAAACCTCTTGGGCCCAGGTGCGATCGCAACCTCTGCACCCCCTAAAGTTACACCCCTGGAAACAATGCAGCGGCTTCCACACTGGAGCAGTGAGATCCCGGCAAACCTCTTACTTTTTTTAGGTCTATGTAAAGTATCAGCATCATTTTGGAAGCCCGGAAATCTCCTCTAACAAACAGTAAGTTCTGGTTTCCAAAAAGACAGAACAAAACGTAACAAAACACGGCAAGAGCTGGACTTGTCATAGTTATTCAATTAATTACATTTGGATGGATATTTTTAGAATCACCATGACCCCTTTCTTATCTGTAATTGGGAAGTAAGGTTATATTTCACTTATTTTCTTTTACCTTTATATTTGTGCCACCCCATATTACTACTAACCCTACATAAACATATTGTTCTACTTATCTCTAATAATGACAAATAACGTGTAACATTGTCAGCCTCGGCCGCACTGTAATAAATGCGCTCAGACTTCCCCTCCAAGAAATATGTTTGCGCTAACAAATCTTGAAGTTAATTGTAAAAACTAAACCATATTTTATACTTTCACAAATAAACAAATGTGGACGTTGGAAGGGTTTTAAAGCACATGTCATGATATCAAAGGAATGTTCTATTCGAGTAAAATCACTCTTATAATTTAACCAAGCATTATAACCAGAGCTGCCATCTTATTATTGAAAAAAGGTGTAGTTGTTCTATGAACTGCAGATTTGATTAAGATCTAAACTCTTATCTGAACCATGAACTTTAAAAAGGAAAAGTAGAAATGCAATTTCTTTGTTCTCCATTCCATTTCTGGAGTAATGCAATGCAAATGTGCCGGCTTTGTAAATGCTATGGGAAAACACAACTTTGCTGTACAGGGGGAAAGTCTTTAAAGATCAAAATAATATTTTTAGAAAGCAACGGATTCCTGGGAAGGTTATAAACATTTATCCACAATTTTTTTTTTGGACCAATGTCTATTACTGTCTATTACAGACAATGGGGTTGATACACAAAGCAAAATGCATGAGAAGTACAGAGGACTATTGATTTTAAAACGTTCAAAATGCGTTGCAAATACGCTTTCTTTCCACTTGAAAAATCGCCTTGTTGATATGACCAAACATGTTTTTATGGATTTAAAATGGTTTGCAATTAATAAAATATGAAGATTATAGTCCAAGAACGTTGGAATAGTTGGACAGTCAAATAATGTGAGAGATATATCATCAGCCTCAACCACTGCGAAAGACATGGAAAAGAATAGGGGTGTCTAGTCTAAAGTTTCACTGCTAGACAATTTTGGGGGTTATTTATCATATGTATGATAGGACTAGCTGGCATAAGTTTGCACAGTTGAAATGAGTTTTCTTGTGTAAGATAAAGAAGTTCTTTTTTGGTGAGGTGTCTCTTGCCCTGTCTTGATCCACATTCCTGTTACCCTAGATTTTTTCTTTAAATGCAGGCAACAATACATTAAAGGGAACCTGTCATCAGAAATTGGCTTAATAAACCCCTAACAGTAAGTTGTTAAGCAGTAAGGCGGCTTCTAGATTATGTTTCTTTCAGGGCATGGTGTGGTGGCATCATCCAGAAAATTAACTGTGAATCGAGATGTAAATTGGTTTTATGAAGTCAAGGAGGCGGAGAGTTTATCACTAAAGTCAAGCTTTCTCTGCCTTAGAACACTTCTGCTCTCCATGGCTAACACGGTACAAATCTATACTATTAGAACACCCCCACACTGTAATTATGGTCCTGCATCCAGGGGCATCATTTACCAGATCTCCTAAAGTCCGGTGCATAATGTCAAGCACATGGGAGGAGGTGTTCAGAGGCAGGGGCAGTGTGACCTTATTGCTAAAATCTCATCCTCCCTGACTTATACAACCAATTAACATCTCACTTCAAAGTGAGATTAGTGATAGAAAACAGAGGGTGGTCATTAATGGCACATTCTCAGATTGGGTTGATGTTACCAGTGGAGTGCCACAGGGGTCAGTATTGGGCCACTTCTTTTTAATATTTTTATTAATGACCTTGTAGTGGGTTTACACAGTCAAGTTTCAATATTTGCAGATGATACTAAGCTGTGTAAAGTAATAAATACTGAGGACGATAGTTTAGCATTACAGAGGGATTTGTGGAAGCTTGAGGGATGGGCAGAGAAATGGTTGATGAGGTTTAATGTAGATAAATGTAAAGTTATGCACTTGGGCCATGGAAACAAAAAGTATAATTATGTTCTAAACGGTCAATTACTTAGTAAAACTGAAGCTGAAAAGGACTTGGGGGTATTGGTGGATGGTAAACTTAATTTTAGTGACCAGAGCCATGCGGCTGCTGCTAAAGCAAATAAAATAATGGGATGTATCAAGAGAGGAATAGATTCTCATGATAAAGACATAGTTTTGCCCTTATACAAATCCCTGGTCAGACCACACATGGAATATTGTGTACAGTTTTGGGCACCAGTGTATAAAAAGGATATAGTAGAGCTGGAATGAGTGAAGAGGAGAGCAACCAGGATTATTAGGGGAATGGGGGAACTAGAATACACTGACAGATTAAAAAATGTGGGATTATTCAGTTTAGAAAAAAGACGGCTGAGGGGAGACCTCATTACAATGTACAAATACCTGAACGGACAGTACAAGGATCTCTCCAAAGATCTTTTTATACATAGGCCTGTGACCAGGACAAGGGGGCATCCTCTACGCCTAGAGGAGAGGCGATTTTACCATCACCATAGACAAAGGTTCTTTACTGTAAGAGCAGTGAGACTATGGAACTCTCTGCCGCAGGAGGTTGTTATGGCGGACTCTATGTACATGTTCAAGAGAGGCCTGGATGACTTTCTGGAGAGAAAAAATATCACGGGTTATGGGGATAAAACATTTATTTAATTCTTAAAGGTTGGACTTGATGGACTTGCGTCTCCTTCCAGCCTTATATACTATGATACTATGAAAGTTGATTACCTGGATGATGCCACCAAGCTGGGCCATGTAAGAAACATGATCTAGAAGCTGTTCAGCTGCTTGACAACATCCTGGTAAGGGTTTATAAGGCCCATTATTGATGACAGGTTCCCTTAAAGAATTCATAACTGAATTGTGCAACCAATGTGTATGGCAAAAATTATTACTCTTTGCATGCTTTGTACTCCAGTTTTCTAGATGACTTTATGGGCTCCTTCTACACAAAATTGGCTTCTGGTAAAAAAGGGTTTTGTGTTTTATTGTAGATTTCAAATGTTTCAAAATAAAATGTTGAATAGTTGTATTATGAATCCAATTGTCGGTGTAAAAGTTTTGTTTTCTTTCTTTGTTCTTTGCTTTTTCCTTTTAAAACACACATTTTTTTTTACTTAAAATTATGGAGATCCTTGAGTCTGATATGTACACTGCTGAAGTATTACTAGTCATTGTATGTTTTTTTTATACTGGTATCACCTAAAGAATGGTACCGATGGTACTGCCGTCAATAATAGCTTTTGCCTGACACCATGACCTAATAGTAAGTCACATGTCAGAAATGGGTTAAAATGATTCAGTAAACTCATCCAAAATTCTCAAATAGGGTTAGAAAGGGGTAAGTCCTACGTTTTAGGTCCTGCAATAGACTATTAAATAGCAATATAACTGCTTTGTGAGGTGGTCATGAAGTGTCTCACCAGGGAAAGGGTGGAATTAACATCTTTCAGGCCAGAACATGGGAAAGAAAACATGTCCCTGCTGGAGTGAATTGTAGCAAAGCCAGCCAAAGCTGTGTGCCAGGGCAAGGGGGTATCAAGGCATATTGATGGATTGGTGGCCAAACAACCAATCCTGCAAAATGATGCCCTTAGCTATTAGCCATGGCTATGACTGAACGCATACTCATCTCTAGTAGGAAGGCTGGCCATGAGCCAGGGCAATGGTGTATCAAGACTGGTCTTAAAAATGTAGCAAGGTCATCTAAAGCTATGCACCAAGGCCACAGAAGATTTCTAAAGAAGTTCTGGAATGGCTTAGAAGACAGCCAACGCTAGAAGCCTTATGTAGTTAAGAATGGTTACCGCAATCCTGTAGTTACAGGGGTCCCAGAGGTTGGACCCCCCACCACTATCAGACATTTTATTCCAATGTATATTAAGATAAAAACCTTTTATCTCTGACTTTCTAAATCTGGTATTTGGAAATGGTTTGTCCAAACTGTTCAACCACTTCAATACTATAATATATGGCTTTCACTATTAAAGCACATATACAATCCTCCAAAGTTTTATATACAAAAATCAAATAGTAGCTGCTAAGTGAATACATATGATTCTCACTAAGCCTCAACAACTTAATTTGGGAGAAATAATATAGAGATGGAGGGGAAGATATGAAGCACATCTGCTTCTGTTACACTTATTACCATGTTCTTCAATGAAAAATGAGGAAAACATTGAGCAACTTTGCTGAAGTATGTTGTTCTGTGTAGAACTTTCAGACTTGACATATGTTACTCACTAAAGATGGCAAAAATAGAAAGACAAATAGCAAACAATATCCAACATCGAACAATAAAAAAGTCTTGTAATTTTATAAACTTAATATAATTCACAATTAAAATAACCACAAATGAAACAGATGGTAGTTTGGACATTCCGGGACAACTTTTCCAAGGAAGTCATCATGCAATACAAGTAATGATGTCAGCGTGTCCGCTGTGAAACTTTAATCTGTACCAAATGAGGTCATTTTTGTACTGAATTGACTAATAGTGTGGAAATTGTCCTATATTATTGTATTAGAAAATGCCTGGAGTGGGGGGCTCGAGAAAACCCGAGTTACCCCGTGTGGAGAGGAGACACAAGCGGGAGCTCAACCTCGTGTGATATAGTTGACCACTAAAATATATATGCAAGATGTCCGTAGACTCTCACCTGGTGGCTAGCTTAACAAGGCATGTCACAGAAGTAGATCGGAGCTGCCGATCCCTGATGAACCACGTTTCACTTTGCAGGACCAGGATCCTGGAGGCATGTAGACCATAAAGCTAGATGTGTCCCGAGGATAATAGAATTGTGGGCCGGCGCTTCCTTCGTCTTAGTTCACACAACGCAGTGTGTTAAACAGTATGTTTCTTTATTAGTAAAAGATAAATGCGACGCGTTTCTGCTCCGGACCGGAGCCTTCGTCAGGCATAACATAACAAGTAGTAACTGAGCTTTAAATACATTACCATATTACCGGGACCCCGGAAATGACGTGATAGCTGTCACGTGATGGACCGGGGGTCAGGGTTCAGTCCAGTACCGTAAAGGCATAGGGAGAGCGAAGGCATACCATAAAGGCATAGGGAGAGCTGGTGTCCTGCTTGCTCCCGTCTACTTTTGCCCCAACCCCAGCAGAAAGCAGCTGATGACATCACAAACTCCTCATCTGTCCTGTGCCCCAGTGCCCACATGTTAATTGCTAGTAACAGACAATAAAGCAGAACCATATTATTATTATTATTTATAGAGCACCATCATTAATGGGTTCACATACATTACATAAATATAAAAACAAATGCAAATACAAAAACTACAGAGAAGGAAGGAGGACCCGGCCCTAGAGAGATCACAATCTATATGGAAGAGTAGATGGAGACACAATGTGAGGGAGCAGAGCAGTGCAGTTATTCAGTATTGTAGGTGATCCTGAACAGGTGGGTTTTTTGGTTACATTTGAAGGTTAGAAAGGTGGGGGACAGTATGACACATTTTGGTAGAGATTTTTAGAATATGGGGGATGCACAGGAGAAGTCCTAGATACGATCATGTTCCAAGAGGTTAAAATGCTGAAGTAGGCAACTGCGTCCACACTAATGCCTTCGTATAATTGGAGGTTACAGGCTATGGTCTAACTCTGTTTCGGTGGTGCACCCCGTGTAAGAAAAAGCAAGACATACATCCAATTTGAATAAAAAAGGAGAAATAGCCGGGTCACTCACCAAAAAAGTGCAGATTTTT
Organism: Engystomops pustulosus; assembly: GCA_019512145.1. Lineage (NCBI taxonomy): Eukaryota > Metazoa > Chordata > Amphibia > Anura > Leptodactylidae > Engystomops > Engystomops pustulosus. Next base: position 84,591,927 of record CM033642.1, on the reverse strand, counting down.
ATTTCAGCCGACGGGACAAAAAAGAGAGGTGCCGGACATGCCACAAACTTTGTGCAGAAATTTGTGTCGCATATGAAAAATAGTGCAGCCGCGACACAAAACTGTAGCGTGCAACATAAATGTGGTGCAGACACTTCTTTAATACATGTGCAAGCAGTTTTCACCTAAGTTAATATGCAAAATACACCAAAAATTGGCTCACGGGCCTTAGTAAATGTGCCCTGATATGTTCAGGACTAAGAAAATGCAGGGTCAGAGGAAAATCACTGGGTTGCTCCAGGTAAGTTTAGACAAGCAAAGAACGGTTCTCCATTGTGAACGATTAAAAACTTGCGCCCGATATCCAGCAGGTGTCGCTGCTGCGCCGAGGTCCACCGGAGTTCACCTTCTTCCCGGATGCATGTAAGTGCTGATCTTGCGACACAATTCTTTTTTTAAAATTCTGTGGTTTTTTCGAATCTGTCTGACGGCCATGTCCCCCGATTTCTGTCGCGGCGCCGATGCGCCACAATCCGATCACGTGCACCAAATCCCGGGGCAGTTCAGTCACAGCTGATTAAATTATACCTGGTACAATTAAAATGAGTCATGCTCCTCCTTTCAGACCCTGCACCATGTATTATTCGTTTAATCAATTAATTTGGATTTCAACTGAGAAGCTTCAACAAAGTTCATCTTGAAGGATTGTACAAAATCTGTACTATTGTACTATAAAGAAATATAGATACAATTGACCATTTAGAAGATGGCCCACATTTACTAAGAACAATGCAGTCTATACTAAGTGCAGTTTGCCTATGTAGTGTGCAGGGGGCGCCAGATTCATGTTTGGTGGCGCCACAATCCGATCACGTGCGCCAAATCCTGGGGCAGTTCAGCGCTAAACGGCGCAAATCGGAAATATTCAGGAAACCCGACGGAATCGTGGCCACAGGACTCTTAGTAAATGTTCCCCAGTATCTTTGCCCATAAGGGCGTTACATAAAGTGCGTAGCAACAATAAATGAATTCCCAGACCACCACAGCACCGCGACGTACGTTTCGCCGTCGCTTCCTCAAGGATGTTGACCCTGGGACTTGAGCCCAGGTCCCCAGTGCTGCAAGGCTGTAATGCTAACCATTAAGCCACTGTGCTGCCCCATTTTTACTTCTTAATCATCTTGAATCGATCATTCTGGAGAACCGTCCTTAAAAGGATTCACTCATCTCTACTTGAGGACTTTGGAGAATCACTTAAAGAGCTATTCCTTTAAGGAATTGTAGCATCTCCAATACAATAAATTTGGATAATAAGCCTGCAGTAATAATTGCCAAATTTTTAGCATCTGGAAAGGGATATCCCGCCAAGGTCAACATATGCAAAGAGTTTGTATGTTCTCTCCGTGTTTGCGTGGGTTTCCTCCGGGTACTCCGGTTTCCTCCCACACTCCAAAAAAAAAAACATACTGTTAGGTTGTTTAGATTGTGAGCTACATGGGCAGGGACCAGTTTGACATGCTTTGTGCAGCGCTGCGTAATCTGTGAGCATTATACAAATAAAGAATTATTATTATTATAAATACGATCAATACTAAAATTGTGTAAACTTTTCTATTGACTAAAATAAACCCTCCGTTCCCCCTTTGCTCTCCACAACTGTGCAGCCTAGAATTTTAGAATGATAATAGTCACCTACCGCAATTGTATTTATCTCTTGTTACATGCAACATTGAGTATTTTACTTAGAGCTATGAGACACTGCTGGAGTTTAGGCAATTTTGTTAATGGCTCTTTAGAGTTGTGTTTTCTGGGAAAATCCTGGGTAGGTCTTACTGCCGATCTGTGGTTTGGTCATGGTTTCACTTCTTTATTTCTTACACAAAAGTTACTCTATGTTACAAGAGACCACAAATCATGTGATGATTATAAGTAATAAAAAAGGAACTATAAACCCAAGATTTCATCAAGTTGTGGCTAGAGATAAATAATTATTGAAGGCAGCCTGGTCCAGGCCACAAGATTTTCAGATGTCCACTCCAATGTGCACACGTCCACAACCACCGAAGGAAAAAAAAACACTGGGAGAACAAACTCCCATGTACTTAATGAAAGGGAAAAAAGCTATATTTGTTTTTACAAACACATCATTCCAAGATCTATCATGGATACTTTTTAGTTCTTGTAACTTACTTTGACAGAAAGTATTTGCTCTTCTTGTGCAGCAAAGACTTACCAGCTATGGAGAGGGCTCAGCCCGTGAGCCCTCTCCATGCACCGGGACCCGACCGCGGGATTACCGGCGTATAAGACGACCCCAGAGAAGACAGAAGATTTTTTTGTCTTCAAAAGTCGTCTTATAAGCCGGAATATACGGTAGATATTAGTGTGTTTCATGCAGTTGCTACCAGTACAAGAGACAAAGACATTTTAATTCCCCCTGTAGTCAGGCATATTGTCAGCCATTCAAGGGTTAATCCTTCAGAATCCTTAGTGTGACCTCATAGATGCGCTGATGTCACAATTCCCACTTATGATAAATTGACCCCTGAATCAGAAGGGGCAGGGAATGGGTGATGAGACGCCGAGGCATGAAGAACCGTGGATGTATGGACCCCCGGACGCATGGACCCCCGGACGCATGGACCCCAGGACCTCGGGATCCCGGATACCTGGGTGACAGATATTTATTGGCAGTGACCCTCTAAGCCCAGAGGAAGGGCGATCCTTCTGTCATGGTTTCCCTAGAGGTTTCCTCCACAGGGGGTTTTTCCTCTCCTGAGTGCTGAAGGGTGACTCTTCGTGAGTCAAGGGTCTGCCATGGGATGGGATTATAAATAAATATTTGGTTATTTAGTTCCCAATTATTTGTCTTTTGTCTATTTATTGGATCTTTTTGGTTAAATTCATTTTTCTTGGTGGTTTCTTGGGCCGGTGAATACAAGGTCTGTGCGCATCACATCTCACAGGGTCATCAGGGAACATAGTGCAGTAACTGTCCCTATTGATGTATCTGCCCCAGTGGTTGCCCCTTATGTACTGCACAGGTATCACATGCACACACACCCCCAGGGTAACATAACATATGCCAGAACTGTCCTGTTTAACCATACCAACCAATCACAACAGAGCTTCCATTCCTGACCGTTCTCTCTTACACTTAAAGCTGCCCTGTGATTGGTTGTCAATTGATATACAGTCAAATTAATTTCCTCAAGAAGCAAAGAAGATAAAAACTAAACACTTCATTAACCTATTTCTGCTCAGAGAAGGTAATATCCGTCACCGGAGCTGAGCCGGTATCAGGAAGCCGGGTGTCATCTGCTACTAACAGCTTACACCCCAGTGTAGCACCCACACTGTGTATGAGCTCTGATCGCAGGTGTTTGACCTGTTAGATGCCGTAGTCTGCTTCATTCAAATGCCTCCTGGGGGATTGCCCCCCCATGATCAGCCCCCCATTCTGCTGTTGATGGGTGACAGTAGTTGCTATGGCAACTCTCAATTCCAATCAGGATCCCAGGACTGTCCATAGTCAGAACCCACATAGATGGATCTTACAATCTCTGTATCAGCCTCTGCACAGGGTGACAGTGATAACACCCTGCAATACATCAGTACTACAGGGATTATAATGGACAAGGAATCACCTGATGTTCATGTCCCATAGTGGGACTAATAAAGTCTACAGACATGTGGGTACATAGGTCTCCGTATGACCCCCCTGAACTGCTTTGCAGGTGCAGAAGACTCTCCAACCTTCCCTATACACCCTGAGCAGTCTGAGCCTTCAACCATACAGTAAGTCCCTTCAGGCTTGCCGTTTACTAATCCTATGATAACTGACCTGCTCCTTCACATACTCACACATTACTGACACATATGCTACATACACACACACACATTACTAACACATATGCTACATACACACACATTACTAACACATATGCTACATACACATACACATTACTGACACATGCTCTACATACTGTTCATAGATAATGAAGAAAGTAGCAGCACTCCGTCTTCCAACTCAAGATTTTTTATTCACATGTGGATATATGTCTACGTTTCAGCTAACTCAATGTAGCCATTTTCTTTTTTTTTTTACGTATTGCATTTTTATTGAAATTTTTTAAAAAGAAAACAAAATAAGATTTTACAAACAGCGCTCTTTGGGAGCGACTAGGGGGTAAAGACAACATTTACAGATAATTATCAAATAAGCCACGAACATCCGTCTGCAGCATTAAACGGTAAGGCACATTATTAACAGCTAAGTTATGAGTGAGCAAGGAAAAACAGGTGGGAAGGGGAGGGACAAATAGAAAGGGAGAGAAGATGAGGGAAAGGGGGATTAAAGAAGAAAGAGGGGGGAAAGAGTGGATTTCTCCTCCCCCCCCCCCCCCGACCAGCAGAACCTCCAAGCTCAGATCTCCTCAGTCTCCTCTGGGGCATCTCGTGTCAGGACATTATATGCCTGTGATGACTTAAAGATGCTCCAGTGTTGCCAAGTCTTCTGGAAACGAGCCGCACTTCTAGGGTCTGAACTCAAGAGACTCTCCATCCGATTAACCTCCTCCACTCTCCTTAACCACTGAAATACTGTGGGAGGTTCGGTAGAAAGCCAACAAGCTGGTATACAAGATTTGGCCGTGTTCAATAGGTGTCGGACCAGGGAGCGCCGATATGTGGGAAGGGAAACCTCGTTATGATGTAACAGTACCCAGGCCGGGTCATTTTGTAATGCTTTGCCTGTCACCTCGCGAACCACCTCAAGAACGGTATCCCAAAAAGGAGCTAGCTTGGGACACTCCCAGAATATATGCAGGATCGTCCCTTCCTCCCCTCCGCACCTCCAGCAACATGAGGGGACCTCTGGGTACATTTTGTGTAGGACCTGAGGGACTCTGTACCATCTTGTGAGAATCTTATAGTTAGTTTCTTGGTAGAGAGAGCTAATGGTTGTTTTGTGGGCCATGAGAAATACTTTTTCGCGCTGTTCTTCAGTGAGGTTAATGTCTAGGTCTCTCTCCCACTTTAGGATGTATGCAATGTAGCCATTTTCAAGCATTTGAAAATGGCTACATTGAGTTAGCTGAAACATCGCCTTGTATCCACATGTGAATAAAAAATCTTGAGTTGGAAGACGGAGTGCTGCTACTTTCTTCATTATCATTGCAAGTTTGGGGTCTTGGGTCAGACCCATACAGCTGGCACCCAATGGATTGAATCCTATTTTTCACTGTGCTGCCTGTTTGAACTTTTCTCTGCTCTACATACATACACACACATTACTGACACATGCTCTACATACACACATTACTGACACATGCTCTGCATACATACACATTACTGACACATGCTCTGCATACACACATAACTGACACTTGCTAATAGATGGACATGTGTAGAGTTCACAAATGCCTCATATTGATATGTTCACATAAATAAATCCACATAATATCACTAAAACTGTAATAACTAGATATCTGTTTTTCAGCTAGAAATTTTAAGACAGTCACAACCTGCAAAATATAGCAATAAAACAGAATAAAAAGTAAAGGCGCCCGTAAAGCCTATATCATTTTGAAAGCGGACAACCAGGCGATGCATTTGGCAATTAAAATTCAAAATTTCCTCTAAAATATGTACAAATCCAGGATACTTATATAAAGAAAATATACTTTCCTAAACAAGCAAGATGGAAAGAGATCATACAGACCCCACACCAATATATTAACCAAAATATGCAGCAAAAGGAACGTTAAATCCACAGGGGACACCAAGCAATTTTTGCAGATCGTCACACAGATCGACATTGTACAGCCCTTACAGTACTGGTAACCCAATAATATAACTATATATCCATAAACCAAGCTAATAGAGATAAACAAGTCACGTTTAGATGGGCGCCAATGATAGCTGCACAATCAGATCCCCTCTGCGCTTTATAAGAATTGGTGAGAACGTCGAACATAGTGTTAAGTAATGGAGGTGGAGGGAAATAAAAACTTTATTCCAGGACATGTGTGTGTTGGTGTTACATATATGTTTATGGACACAGTTCTGGTTGCGGTGTTAATATAGAATGCATACATCAGGCGACGGAGGATCGAAGTTTCATGTATCAGAAATTTTAGCAAAAAAAAAAGATCACGAAATAAAAGGCAATAAGATAGAAAGTGTGTTCTGCATAGAGAAAGGTTAAAACATGAACATTAGTTGATATATCCCTCAAAATATTTCCATTATTTGTGAGGAGCAGCAGCTTCCTGTGTGCAGGCAAAATCTCCCCTGATGGAGGGGGGGGGGGGAGGTTCATACTTCAGAGGGCTGACATTCTGGCTCTGTGACACTAGACCTCACTTCTGTTTTCCTAAGAAAGAAGAGAGTCCCCTCTTTTAGAAGAATCTAAATTGATATTCCCTTTAAAACTGAATATCTTTGGATCCCTGGCACCTAGAAACAAAATTCAGATTCATTTGAAAGAAGAGATTATCCCTTTAAGGGGGCCCTGGGCAATGCCCACTTGCCTACCATAGCGCGGCCTGGCACGAGCTCACCCTGAGCTGGTGCTCGTATATGCATTTACACCTACCACTGCAAGTGGTAGGTTTCCTTTAACAGGTGAATGAATTTGTGGACAGGTTTACCCTTCAAAATCAAATTGCCCACTTCGTTATGTCTTTTCACCTGTTTAATTGACCAAAACTGCACCCAAAACCACCTCAAAACGATTGAGATGCCAAGTTTTAACTGAAACGTGGACTGAACCCTCAGGCCGCGGTCACACGTACACGCTAGGGTGCGTCATTAAACGCGACGCTAGCGCACAGGGGGAGGTCTCTGCCCGAACGCACATGCGTTTCCAGGGAAACGCATAGATTGTTAAGCCGATCGCATGCGTTTCTCTGGAAAACGCGTGCGTTCGGGCCGAGGACCTCCCTGTGGCTAGCATCCGGTATGAACTGACGCCTAGCGGTACGTGTGACCGCGGCCTCAAAGTTGAGTGCGATGCAGTTTAACTGCAACATGTTACCACACCCTTAGTCAGTAAAAAGTAGTTCGGAGTATTCAAATCAAGCAAATGATAAGGGTACCCAACTTTGCACCTGTCAAATTTTGTTTAATGCATATTGCAGTTTTTGTAAGTCAATAAACCTCATTCCATCCTGAAATATTACTTGTCCATCCGTTATAGATATATCAACTGATAGCTGTTGCAAAAACCCAAATTTTGGATAACTAAAAATGATTAGATTAATAGGGGTGCCAAACTTTTTCATTATATGATTATACTTTTCAATGATATTATAATGCAAATGCTTAGGGAAAGCAGAAAGGCAGATTTTTCACTGGAAGTGTAATGGGCTTCTGTAACCTTGTTTAGTGAAAAAGAGCTCCCTGGGACAGGTTTCTCTTTAAAAACATTGCTTTATTTTAGACACAAAAAATTAAAAACATAATGGCACCAATAGACTCTGTCAGAGTCTGTCTATGAAACCAATGTTTTTTTGCTTTATTTTAGGCACCAAAATGAAGTTTTAACTCTACTTTAAACCAATATATTGCCTGGATGCTGGATTTTTTCTATAAAAAATACACTGTGCAGGAGCATCCCCCTCCCATTGTAAGATTACAGCAGGCAATGGGCAAGTGTCGATAGAGCAAAGGGGAGGGGGAAGTGCTAATGCACAGTGTAGCAGCCTGTGAGGCGTGTTCATCCAATGTTTTGCATCTTTCATTGCGTTTTTGATGCAATAAAAGACCAGTTGCAAACCATTTACAATCTAGTCAGATGAAAGCACAGTCTTCGCACCCTTGAAAAATGCATAAAAGTTGGGATCTTGTAAAAAAAAAATTAAGGGTACTGCTTCCCAGCAAAACGAATGAGAAAACACCAATGCAATTAGAAGTGCGTGTGCTTTTTTAAAACCGCAACATAGAGAAAGTAGGGCACAAACCATTAGTAATAAGCAGGAAGGGGAGGTCTTTTATATGTGCAAAAAGCACTACATTGTGTGAAGATGGCCAAATCTGCAAAACAGAGGGACTCTGGTAACACTCTGAGAGCCCTTTTGGCTCAGTATTATTTAAAAGTGGATTTTAGATCAATGAGGCCATGGGTAACAACCGTCAGGGTGCCTGTGGATGTAGTTTAAGGAAGGCTTCATCTGATGGAGTTTTAGGTAGATGAATCTTTTAAAGTGTGGGTAGCCGTTCACAGTATTGAGTTACAATAGAAAGTGCTTTGAGGAATCGCACTGGCCGCCTTAGCAGGAGCAAGCATGGAGGCAGCAGCCGCATAGTGACAGGCGCTGGCTATCCCCGCTCTGGGTGTGCAGGGAGGGGAGGAAGGGATGGACACCAGGAGGCAGGAGAAGTGGAAGGGAGGAGCGGAGGAAGGCCAGCGAGCAGTGTCAATTACAATGGCTGTCTTGTGTGTGGTGTGGATGGTGTCTCCTGCTGGGAGGAAAGGCTAGGCGGCTTGGTCTGCTCTGTGTCGGCGGCCGGGCGGTCGTGCTCGGGCATGTGTATGGGCAGCGCTCTGGACTGAAGAGGACGTGTGATAGTGGCTGGAGCCAGGTGAGGGAGGGAGAGCTACAGGGAGGTGAGCGACTATTATTCCGTAGCGAAGGCCATGTACCAGCACATGCGGGCATGCTACATCTGTGCTCTTGCCATTCTTGTGTGTGGCGGTCAGTGGTGTGAGCGTGTCACGTCAGGAGCGCGTCCCTCCTCAACTGCAGCCGCTACTGAAATTTGGGCCAAGGCAACCTGAGGACAAGCGCTGTCGGGACCACGTCTTGGGACGTCATCCGCGGCTCTCAGTGACTAGGTGACAGGACCAGGGACTGGCTGTGACAAAATAGTCCATAATAGTCCTTTCTATCCCCCCTAATTGACATGAATTGAATGTCATCAGTTTTGTTCTTGCAACCATATAAAGCTTTTCACCCGTGTGGAGATCGTATGTGCACACAGAATAAATAATTTGAAGACGCTTGTACTCTGCACTAAGGACTGGATAAGTACATTCCAATTTTTTGCACACAGTGAGTACATTTGTGAGTTGGGATATGTTCACATTTAGTTTTGCTTTCTGTTATTAGTACACGTTTGGAATACAGATTAGCTAATTGATTTGGAAAGGTGTTATTCATCCAAATTTCGAATTCCCTGGACAATCGTAGCCATGGTTAGCTGCAGTAGTTTGACCGGACTGGCTGTTCGGCCGCCAATCTGGCATTATGTCCAGGGTCAGATAGCTGAACCCACAGCGTAACGACTTACTATTCTCTAGGAGGAAGGTGTGACACGAGGTATGAGCTGACTGGTCAACAATGGTCCACCCATTCTTAGGGCAATAATGCAAAACCCCTTGATGCTCTGCTCTGTCACAGGCTCAATTGTATAGGCACCAGGAGAACACCAATACATGTAGATAGAAGGAGAAGAAGTTTGGATTATCATTGTAGCTTCCTTTAGGGTCCCCGCGCTGCTGAGATTGCTAAGAGGCCTTGAGTCCTGTCTGGCGATCTCTGCGTGGGGGTGATGGCAGGTGCCCATTATTTAAATAATATAATAATGCGCTTAATGACTAGCCATCAGCCATCTTTTATACAGAGTGCCTGTAGCTTTGTATCTACTGCCTGCAGGATATGAAGAAAGATTTGAAGTTACATGCAATAGGAAGTAGTTAATAGGCCTGCCGCTATTGTTCACACCTAATATTGAAAAGGTAAATTAATGTACTCGTAATTCATTAATGATGTGATGTTTGAACAAGATTGTATAGAAAGTATTGGGCATGTAGAGGATTGCTGTGCTAGTGGTGTTGGCCTTCAGCAAGAAAGAGTTGTAAGAGCATAAACATATATTTCTACACATCCCTTAATATATATTTAGAATGCTCCCCTAAATGTATTTCGGTATATCTATAGGACTTGAGCCTTTAGTGTATGGCTATACAGGCAGTCCCGACTTAAGAACATTGACTACAGACGACCCATAGTTACAAACGGAGCTCTGAATGTTGGTTTTTACTGTACTTGTGTACAGGTACAATTATCGTCTGTAACAGTTATCAATGTGTCTGAAGAATGTTATTGTTAATCCTGATTCTTATGACAACCCAAAGTTTTAAAAATCAATTGTCACAGAGACCAAAAACATTTGGCTGGGGTTACAATTATACAGTATACAGTTCCGATCTTACATACAAAATTCAATATCAAGAACAAACATACAGAACCTATCTTGTACGTAAACTGGGGGACTACCTATACTTGCAATTCTAAAGATGTTAAAATGCCAGGAACTGTAACAAGAAACAAAAAACTGTAGGTGAGGTTATCAAAAACATCTAAACAGCTGGGCTATGATGGACATGTGTGTTTGGAGGTATGTTTATACATTCCATTTTGGGAGAAAAACTAGGCACACCCCAAGATATCTTTTCTGTTCTTAATAATAGATGTGAAATGGAAGGACCAGTTGATCTCATTAAGTCTAGGAACGGACAGGGTGGGGGAGAGAAACTTTAAACGGAGATGGTAACGGAAAATCACCAGAAGATTCGGGTTCTGAATGACCTGGCTGTCATCACTTCGCAGTATTGTTTGTTCAATGAAAAACACTTTGAAAAAAAGATACTGAACACTATACTGACATAAGCCATGAAAAGTATTTCTTTCAGGCTGTGGTGTGGCTCCTGGCTAACCCGACATGTTTTACAAATACACTGCCAATACCACGTTGTGACTTAAACTTCAGGGACCAGATATTCCATAAAAAAGTAGTCTGTGTTACATATACTAGGATTAAGGGATGAAACGTCTTAGTTTAGCCCAGTGAGGGCGTGTTCGTGTTGTAACATGTCAAGGAGTTTTTCTGAGAAACGCAGAGCAATGCAGAAACGAAAACACACAGTGCCTGCACAATCTTCTTGTCTTGAGCGGGGCACCTGGGATCCCAGCACAGCTGCACAAAGTATGATGTGACACTTTCAGACGGCCAGTCTGTGCCTAAAAGGGCTTTATTTACTGGCAACACAGAGGCCTGGCAATGAACACAAAAGCAATCCACATCTCTTGTTTTTGAGGCGAAAGTTTTAAGAGGTGTTGTCTCCCCTGCACAGAGTTTCTCTGTGCCTCATGCACATACGATTGAGAAGTGGGCCACTGTGCAAAGGTATGGTTGTTGTCCCATTTTGTGCCTCGTTGGCTTTGATGCAAAAAGTAGTGACAGTGAGGTGGGCTCACGCCTCTCTTCCTCCAAATCTTTGCTTTTTTATAGGGGTAACATGTTAAGATTATAGGGAAAAAAAAATAGCTGAGAGAAAAGAAGCTTGCTATACAAGAAAACGGGCCATCAGTGATAACATAAGATGGGAATGTGTGGATAAAGATTAACTTTATAAAACTCGCACAAAGGCAATGCGACTGAGGGACCAGGGGGGTGGACCTGGCAACAGGCAAGGTATTTTTGTTCTCAAACAAGCATCTAAGAATTGGCACAAAACTCTGTAAAAAGAATGAGTAAAAAAGTAAGTACAAAGAGCGGATAAGATGAAGAGGAGGGCTGATGAGTTTAGGCTATCATTTCAAGCATGCTGTTGATGTGGGGTATACTTCCACCGTCTTCACCAGGTTAGTGATAGATTGTTGTGAGAGGGTATTTTCAACCATCATTCTCACTGTCATGGCTATCCACCAGGACCGAGTGTTCCATTATATAGGGAGTGAATTTTGTCTGGCTGCTGTAAAGGAAGGGGGCACTACACTTTTGTCTGAAGAAAATAGGTAAGGTAAGCGGAATGTTTATTTAACATGATCTAATACTAATGAAATGTCCCTGGTACACCTCAGTTGAATAAGATATCCATTACACCCCTTCTTTCTTTCTTTATTTTGACAGCAAGGTCAGTCTAGAGCTGGGAGTGCTGAAGCATATATGGTTTATGTACATACTTGAACAGTTTGTGAAAAAGATGTAAGCGACATAATAATATTCACAGACATAACATTTTAGATTTAGCGCAGTGATGGCAATTATGGGACAAGCCCTCAAGTCTCCGGCTCACGACCCATATTGGCGCATGTGGTAGTATAGTAATTGACACACCTTAAGGGCGGACTTCCGGGTTTAGTATGTGGAACAGGATTGAAATATCTATGGCTAGGGGCATGGCCTGTTTTAAAATGACGTTTTTGCAAAAGAAAGATCTTACCCCTGTTTGTGCCGTCCATACAAGATTTTGGAGAGGTTAGGGGGGAATTTAGGACCCCTAGTTAAGGGAACATATGGGTTGACAGTAAGCCATAGTGTTTGGTTTCGTATCAGTTCTACGGGCTGCAGTTGCGAGACGTGAGAGGGCCACGAAGGGGAGGGGGAGAGCCCACGAATGGTGTGGAGACTGGTAGGAAGTAGGGTGAGGGGATACGAGGATGAGACCGGTTGAGACCGATGAGGACGACTAACCAGACAAACAGCACTCTCACCACAGGACCACAGGCCGCGGGGAAAGGGAGGGGAATTCAGGAAAGAAGTGACACGCAGACAGAAGGGAGGGCAAGGGGGAATGGGAACAAAAATTAGGACAGATGGACTAAGAAGGTTTTTAACTATTCCAACCCTAATATGTGGGAGGGGAAAGTAATACAGGAGTCATCTAGAAAGGTTAGCAGAAGGAAGTTGCACAAGAGTATCCTCAAATAGTTCAATCTGTCATGGGGACCTGGTCATGCTGAGTCTTTCAATGGTATCTGAACCCGGGTATAATACATCACTTGGCGGGTCATGTGCGGAAGGGTGGATTGTAATGCCTGATGGGCCCTGTTGCTCTTCCACCGGGGTAATCATCTGGGAAGCTACGACCGAAATTGAAGATGGGGGAGCGTGCATCGAGTGCACCTGGTTCGATTCCATCCTAGGGGAGATGCGGATCCAGATGTTGTCCTCTGCCCCTGTTCTGCGTCTCAGTTGATCTGAGAGTATGAAGATGGAACGGGTGCTCGGCAAGGATAGCAGAGTGATTGCCTGGGTTAGCCCGTAGGGTGGCTTCTGGCCTGAGATGCTGTTTAATTATTCCATCAGGACTGCATCTCAGCGCGTCGTAAGAGATTTCATGGCGGGACACATAGCATTCTTTATGCATGTATTTATGCATGCTAGGTCCACAGGCCCTCCAGGCTTAGGCAAGCAAGAACGACTGACGGCCATCATGCACCAAAAGACACGGGCTGTGTGGGATGATCTTGTGCCCTCAGGACCACGGGTGGTAGAGAGTGATGAGGAGGCATTCTCTCTCAGGGGACTGGAGTGGCCACAAACAAACCGTGGGGATAAGGCCGGGGAATGTAGATTTGAGTTGAGGTATCATCTATGAGATGGGCACCAACCTGGGTGATGAAAGTAGGGGCCCCGGGTCCTATTCGCTGTGGGATCTGCGACCGAATATAGGTTGCGGTTGCGGGATGATTATAGCTTTAAGACGTCCCAAAACATATGAGATGATCTGTGGTGCGGTAGGGGCCTGTACCTGGACGGGGACTCTAGCCTCGGACCCAAACAGGTCTTATGAGGGGATCGTCAAAGGCAGGAGAGGCTTCTGCGGCTAAGCCCTCCTGCAGTCCATCCTCCCGGTACCCAGGGGGATGGGCATGAGGTCTTCTCTAACAGCGGCCAGAAGCCCACTCAGGAGTGGCTGATGGATTCTGCAACACACCTGGATGGAGCGCCTGGGAAATGGTGATTGCGCAGGCAGGTGGAAAGAGCCGAAATTCTGTCGAGACATGGGTCGGAGGCCGGTTCCCTGGTGACCAGAGGGAAGCAATGACCTTGTAATTAGGTATGCAGCGGCCCGGGCCCTCCTCTGTCCCAAGCTCGACTGACGCTGCTCCCTGCTCGGGCGATATGGTCGGCTCTGCAGAAGTCAGGATACCTCCAGAGCTGCTACCTTGCCATGAGTGCAGGCATGGGTGCCGAGTAGGATATTTTCCCATATTACTTTCTTTATCACTTCCTTGTTGGATTTCTAGATCTCTGCTTGTGTCATTGTATTGGAAATCTTTTAGTTTTTACTCATAGTATACAAAAATTGACCCTGGTCACAAGGTGCACAGCCGTATTAACACACAGCTGTGATTACTGTCGGTGATATGACGAGCCATGCCCCGTGTGACCATGGTCAGAATTTCTGTCTCCACAGGAGTAAAAATAGAAACATTCTATAGCACGACAGCAGCAGAGCTCTAGAAAAATCCACAAGGAATTGACACAGAAGTATATCAGCAAAATGGTATATTTTTTCTCCATAAAAGGAATGACAATTTATATTACATGGCAAATATTCCCCTAAAGGTTAGCGGTTAGATTTCCTTTAAAAGGGAAACCGTCACCAATATTTCACAAATACAGGTAGTGACAGGTGCCTATAGAGTCTAGAAAACTATCTGACACCTGCTTGTCTCTAAAAAATATTCCCTGAGATTCCCAATATTGAACTTGATAGTTTTATCTGGAAAACTAAGCATGGCTACATGGAGTCCAGGTGGTCGTGGGCTCCCGGGCTGAATCACAGAAGCATCCTCCTATCTCTATCTCTGATGCTGCTATAATGTAATGACTAGGGTGAATCATTACAGGTCCTATAGCTTTTGTTGCATTAGGAAATGTACCTAAGCAATATGTCATGAAATACAGCATAGTGTATCACCATTGAATCATAGCAGCCTGCTATGGAGATGAGTTAGAAAGAAGTCCATGGAGGCTGCTGTGATTGTTTATGTGGTTCAGACTATATGTTACATGGGTAAAGTTTTCAATAGTAGCAAGGGACCTTTGATGCACCCGGTCACATGACATTAGGCCACGCCCCCCCGATCCCCTCACATGACTCGCTCCAAGGCAGAGATACCAGGCACGAAGATGAACTCTGATTTTATGGGGGGATCTGTAGGGAAACGCCTTTTAGCTACAAGCACGGAGGTCCGATAGTACTAGAGCTCTATAGAACCTGCCAAACATTGTATTTGTGAAAATAGTTTTGGGTGACGGGGTTCCCTTTAACAAAAGAAAAAAACTGTCAATGCCTCACACATACAACAAAGCACTCATAAAAGAATGTAAACAGAAAAATTTTATGTCAATTTTTCATCTGGTCAAGCAGGCCTATCAATCCATTGCTGACATCGTTCCCACTCTACAATTAGGTCTGCTCGTAAGCTAAATCTGACGGTCTGTGGTGTTTACTCGTAACATCAGTTTTAACGGTTATACCCGGAATGCAGTGGTACTCTCCGTTCTTCTCTTATGGTTGCACTGTCTATTTACGCTAGCGTTTATGTGGAAGTCGTCTCTTCTCTCAATCTTGTAGGATTGTGCCTGTTTTAAAACAAGATGGTTTGATTCACGTTGAACAGATATGTAATTGTACATTAGCAGAACATGCACATGCACAATACTCAACAGTATGTGATCACATCCATCTTTATCTTTTGAAATATCATTCAAAAAATCAGATTGAGGGATGGCAAATGTTAAAAGAAAATACTATTTTTTTTATTTTTAATTTTAGTTTTCATAACTGAAATTTGTGCCTATAAAATAAAAAACCATTTATTCGCCATACGTGTTGTCAATTTAGAAACTTTTTTGATTACAGGCAGTCCACGGGTACATACAAGATGGGTCTGAGGTGTGTTTTAAGTTGAATTTGTAGGTAGTCGAAACTGTATATTTATAATGAAGTTCACAGACATTTTTTTTCTTTTGCCCCCAGCTGACAAGGCGTTTCAAATTTTTGGTTGTGGTTTGTAATTGGACCAAGAATTATCAATAAAGCTAATTACAGACATCTTAAGATGATCATGCAGCTGGGACTATAGTAAAGCATCCAGAGAGATTTCACCAGAGGTCGTCACCGGGGCAGAGGGGTCGTCTGTAAACTATGGGTTGTCTGTAAGTCGGGTTTGCCTAAGTAGGGGACGCCGTATGAACTTTATTGTGGTTGATTTATGAAAATGTGTTTTTTGTTGTTTTAAGAAGATGTAGTCTAGAGGTGTATGAAATATGAGTGGAAATTATACGTTGACAAATTAACTTCAATGGGGAACTCTCTAAGCTTGTTTTTTAAAAAAAATTCTAGGTGGTATATCATTATAGACTTCATTGCCTTAAAGGGATATTCCAACGAAGACAAGATTCTTAATATAAGGTTCGGTTCTCCTGCTAAATTGGTATGGATGTAATGAAGCTTTATGTTAGTCCGGTTGTTATGACAACAAAAGATTTTTAAATCAATATTCACAGAATTTGTCTGGATTTAGAATTATAAATATACCGTTCCGACTTGCATACAGATTAAACTTGAGAACCAAAGAACTACAGAACCTATCCTGTACCTAACCTGGGGACTACCTGACTGTAATAATAATTATCTTATTCAATGTTATAAACAAAATACAAGCATTTCACAAGATTTTATACCGTAATTACAACCGTCTACAGGCCTAGCGAACACAATTAAGTTGCCCCGGGATCTGACCATATATCTTCTATCATTATGGTTAAGCATTTTTCTCATGAACGTTTCTGTATGCTACAAATATTGCTAATTGGCATAAAACTTAATATAGTAAACTACGGGGGTTAAAAAATTGCGATTTTAATGTGAAAATCACTAGGGGATTCAAATTTGAGAATTCTTTATGGGGCAAACCCCTTATAGTGTAACCTGTTGAAAGATGGGAGTGTAGCAATTTAGCATGTGCATAAGCGTTAAATTGCGGAATGTATGCTCTCCCACTTGGACTAGAATAGGCGTTTCCTTTTACTTTGGTTCAAATCACAAGCAAGTGTTAAACATTAATAACGTAATTACAATGAAAGTAAGGTGACCTCATCCCCTGGCATGTTTTTTTTCAAATTCTACATAGGTCTAAAACTCTGGGCATGTTTCTTATCCTGTGCTGTTGGGGGACACTTGGAACACCAGGGAGCCGTATGTTTAGGTGATCTCAAAAAAAGCAGACAATACTTTTGGGGCCGGCAAAAATGTTGAAATCCAAATTGACTTTATTATAGTCTGCTTAGATTTTCTGGGCCCCTATAAAAAGCTGTCCTTTCACCCCGTATAATCATAATCTCTTATATCCGAGCTCAAATTCTGTAGCGCTTTAACAGATTATGAGGAACATATACAAATACAAAAGAATAAGAGGTTATAAACATTGTAATAAGAAACCACACCAAAAGGACTGATGGCCTGGTCCCAAGAACATAGCTCTATGAGGTTGACACAAATGAGGTGTAATGTTTCAGCAATTCTTTATAAGGGAACAGAATAAAATGTAAATAAATTGAAAACTGCGCTCTGAAACCACTCGACAGCTGCAATTTTCTAACCGAAGTCCAGTTAATAGGACTGCAAGAAGCCTGTAGCTTTGGATCTGGCTTTTTTTTGCTGTGGATTACAACATTGAGAGGCCTACAAAGAATGGGTTGGTAAAAAAAGAGAATTAAAGTAGCATTGCATTAGGAAAGGTCATATTCTGGGTTTTAAGCGCATCTGTTTGAAGTTGCAGAATGGGCTTAGTCTGATAGTCTAGTCTAGGGTTCTAGGGCATTCCAGAAAATTGGTGCAGCTTGGGAGCAGTCATGGAGAGTGAGTGATGGGACATTGGAATATGTGAAAGAGAATCAATCTAAGATCACTGGACTAATTTGAAGACCATGGGTTGGGCGAGACGAAGATGAGAGAGAGAAGGAGAGTAGGCCGGGGCAGCATTATGTAGTGCTTTGTAGATAAGTGATTTTAATTTTTAAAACTGTTTCGGAGGGGACCCCTGAGGAAGCCGTGGGTTGAAAAGCGCGTTGGGGGTTCCGAGAGCTTTCCCTGCCACAACACTTAATGGGCAAGACCCTGGGCGACGGTAAGAGGAGAAGAGAGAGATCCCAGAAACGGAGATGAAAGTGCAGACCGAGAGATTTGAAGAAAACCCAGAGAGGCACGTTTCCTTCAGGCAATTAGAGCGAAAAGAATCCGAGAAGTAGCGGTGTCCACGGTATCAAATGTGCAGGGATGCAGAAGAGAAGAACAAGGGAGATTGTATTTCCTCTAGCTTTATCAGTGAGGAGATCATGTTAAAGACTTAGAAAGAGCAGTTTCACTAGCGGGCGAATGTGAAAACCACATTGCAGGAACTCTTGGAGGAGTGGCTGAAAGATACTGGGTAGTCAAGAATATACCAGGCGTTCCAGGAATTTGAAGATGAGAGGGAGAGGGAGTTAGAAGCTGTTCGCTAGTAGCAGTACTGGATGAGTACATGGAATTCTTAATGCTGTTTTTTTTCGTTATCTCAAAGAAAGGAATCCATTGAATCATGTCGGACATTACAAACTCTGGTTGTAACTGGGCTTGAAGTGAAGCGTTGGAAAATCTACGTGCATGAGCCATATCATAGAAGAGTGTCCAACAGAAAACCCGTTACTTTGGACAAAGTACAGTTTCTAGTGACCAAATATTTATCAATTTAAAAGGAATTACACATACAAGACTTTATTAAGTAATTTGCTTGCAACTTTCTTCGTACAAAATAGCTCGATATAAGGCCAAATGTACACCACTAGTGAAAGACAAGGATGAAAAGCCTCCTTGTTAAACGCCAAGATTCCTACATAGACAAGTTTGTTTGGTTTCATGGTTCATGTGCTGCCAGCTGTTTGTTTTTTCCAGTTTTTTTTACATGGTTTTATTCCAGACTATAATTTCATCCAACTTTCTAGCGAAGTTCTGTGCCAGTTAACATGCTGAATGAGGAAGAGAAGGGGGAACATTGCTTAAGTTGATGTAACCCATGCTTGCCATGCAAGGAGGCTGAAATTGCATTTGTAAAATTAAACAAATGTTCCTTGAGATGTTAAAAAGAAAATAAGTTAGGGGAAAATAATTGTATCATTAGGAAAGGTTGGAGTTCTTAATATTATAGCAACATGAAAAAAAACTGAAAAAGCCGGCCAAAGCTGTATTGTTATCTGATCCAGGTGTTTAAATGGGGTTTTCCATGAAACCAAAGTTAGGCCTATATGGGTAGGGCCTAACTTTATGATCAGTGGGGATCTCGGTGCTGGAGACCCCACAGATCACGGAAAACGAGGGGTACCTCTCCGGACACCGTCGATCGTCATTGTTAATGGAGCAGACGTAGTGCAATGATCCTTTCTGCGCCATTAACTTATGGAAGCTGGCGGAAATTGCCAAGCGCAACACCGGCGATCACTGATCTCCGTCAGCGCCATAGCGGATGAATGGAAGCAGAACAGACTGAGAGGCCCACTGTCAGAAGGTAGTCCCTATCTCGTTGATAGGGCTAACTTTTGTACGTGGGAAAACCCCTTTAAGAGAAAAGCGAGTTGAACGCATGTGGGATAGTGATAAAAAGAGAACAATATGTACAAAAATAGGAATGAAAAAAATTTAGATGGTTCCCTATTGAAGTTTTGGTTGTGGGTGTATAGTAAAACTGGAGGGTCCAATTTGTTGTTTTATTGTTACAATGGCAAAGATCTTAATGTAATCAACACATGAACCAGCCCAGTGTTACTGTGTTGCAGCGCTGTGCCGTGTTCCTCTAGCCTGTGCATGGGCTGCTTATGCTTCAACATGTTTATTTCAGTGCCAACTTATTAGTTTATAGCCAACTAAAGATGGTCAGCTGAGATAAAAATTAATTTGTTCAAGGGGTTGTCCACTCCAGAAAATATTGATAGGTTTTTGTAAGGAAAAGTTGTACAGTTTCCAATATACTGTATCTGCATCCTCCAGTTTTCTAGACCTTGATTGCTGTCCTTCCTATAGAAAAAAACTTCGATGTTTACTTCCCAGTGGCCTTAAAATCGTCCATGGTCTTGTGATGGACCACAAGAGTTACCAGTCATTCTTATCACAAAACTCTGGCTCGCTGAGATACAGTTAGTGCACATGCGTGTCCATCACCATGAGCATGACAGGTTTCTATCAAACTGGAACTTAGAAAAAACCTAAGCGTTCTATAGGAGGACAGCAAGTGCGATCTAGAAAAAAACTCAATATCAATACCTCACACTATTAAAAATGGATAACTTCTTACACAAACATCATTAATTCATTTGCTGAAAGTGGACAGTAAGTGAAATTAAGGAAATGCAAGGTCCGCTGTGTCGGAAATAATAAACTGTGAGACCTGATTGTTCACAGTAGATTAATTTTGTTTTCTTTTTCTGAAGAGGATGACGTCAGATGAAGCGACACAGGCAACCTCAGCAGCAGCGATAGCTCTCAGACAATGTGAAGTGAGTAATAAGCGAAAGTTGTAAGAAATGATGATGCCTTTGTATTTGTTTTCTTTTCGACATTTTGAAGCCATAGATTTTTTTTGACTACTAGAGATAAACAGTAAAAAGGGAAATCGTTATATACTAAGTCAAGATTTAGGTGTTATAATAACGCCTCAAATAGTCCTTACCACTTTCTGTGCACATCTTATAAGAAAATTGGAAAAATACTAGGACCATCTATTGGCAAGCGTATTAGTGTGTAAATACACCATTGCATTGCATTGAGAGTGGAGCGTGAAACAAAATAGCCAGATTGATTCATGCTTTGGAGATGATGAGATATTCTCATGGGTTTCTAAACATCTAGTGTGTAACATTGAAAGAGGTATTTATTAACCGCTTAAGGGCATGGGCTTATTTTGACGTTATGGGACACAGACCTATTTTTGACATGTGTCAATTTAAAGTGTTATAACTTAGATAAAATTTAATATACCAGATTGATTTTGAGTTGTTTGTTTGTGGACACATCTTTATGTCATGTTTTGAAACAATTGAGTGATATATTTTTAATTTATTTATTGAAGAAAGAAATTGAAAAAATAGCAAAAATTTTAAGTCATACCACAATGTCGTAATTAAATAACATTTGCCATGTGTCTGCTTTATGATAGCAATATGTTTAAATCTTTTGATTTGTAGGATGTTAGAAGGCTTTGATGTTTAGAAATGAAATTGGCGCCTTCATAAAATGAAAGTTCCCAAAGTGAAACTGATTTCTTAATTGAAGAAAAAACAGACAACAAACTTCTATTCCTTCCCTGACATTCGAGAAAAGTCACATGGTGGCTTAAGGGGTTAAAGTCTTAGGTTAGCAAAACGTTGGTACTTTTACCCTGAATGTGGTTCAGCTCCAGGATTTAGGTGCATACCAAAAAACGTAAGAAAGGAAAAGTAATGTGCTGTATGCAGCAATGTGTGCAACACAGAACCATCAAGCAGCAGGCACTCAAGGAAACATTACCCGCTCATCTGATGGATTTATCCCTCAATGACCTTCGGACAAACCAGGGAAACTTCATATAGATTTGCTACATTTTTGAGCTAGGGTGTGCATATGCTCGTAAGATTCTGTCTGACGGGCTTCACTAGAGCTTACATAGAGATGAGATTCATATATATATATATATATATATATATCATATATCTATCCGTATTACATATAATCATATATGCCACATATACTCCGCGTATAAGCTGGTTTTTCAGTACCCAATTTTGTGCTGGAAAAAGCCCCAGCTCGGCTTATACTCCATTTATATAAAAAAATTAGTACTCACCTCCGGTGTGTCCACCACGTCCTCTATCCCTGGGATTGTTTTCTGTGAGTCTCCGGCTTCCCGGCAGTTGGGCAGAGGCACGACATGCTCTCTTCCCGCACACCCCCGGACATCTCGGGCAGGCGAGACGTGCATAGTATGTGTTGCTGGAGAGAGCATAGTAGAGAGCCTCTCCTCGCACTGCTGGGGAAGCCGTAGCCATGCTGAGAAGGCGTTGTGCAGGGGGAGAAGAGGCAGGGTGAGCGCCGGGCCACGGACGTGAGTACTAAGTTATAATTTATCAGGGCGCAGTGTTGGACATTCTATTTAAAGGGGTGCTCTCTGGCATTTATTTGAGAGTATAGGTTTGAAGATTTTTTTTTTTCCATCCCGTAGGCTTATACTAGTTAGTCAATAAGGTTCCTGCAGAGGTTTTTTGTGGCAAAATGCGTGGTTACCTTCGGCTTATACTCGAGTATTATGTAGATTGATCTTCTCAGAGATCTCTATAGTATTAGTACCTTATCCTTATAGATATTTATTTTAAACACAGTTAATTGCATAATAAAAAGTATGATTCCAAAATAAATCGTACATTTATATGAAATTACCAGGACAAACTTTTACAATAAATGAAATGTCATCAGTAGTAGTAGTATCATTAATCCAATTCCAAATCGGTAGCAGTTGCAACCCTGCAGTCTATGTTCATTTACTGTTCATAAAGATGGTGATGGGTGGTTCCCGTTTTAAATAGGTGTCTTATGGTGGGGTGTCATCCCTGGGCCCCATGGTCCAAAATGTGAACGGTATACGAGTGGGATACCCTTGTTGCCGTAGAAGTGGCTTGTAACTATACAAAATGTAATCAGCTATTGGACATTATGACGTTAAACAACTTGCCACTAATGTATTCTCATTTTATTTGCAGGTCCCATCAACTTCCTTTTTTCTTACGGTTTTCAATACAGGGAACAAGGGGCACAAACTCCACCAGAAGAGGAAAAGAAGTCTGAGGTATATATACAAGTCCTGGAGGAGAACGTCATTTAACTCCTTAACAACAAGGCCCTTTTTGATTTTTGTGTGTTCATTTTCATTACCCATCTTAAAAAATCTACCCCTTTTACCTATTAGTTTTACAAAAGGACCGAGGGTGTTGGCTGGGCCAAAAAAATATTTTGCCACATGTGAATGTGGTGCAGTTTTACCCAGAAAACTAACATTCTCTTTTAGGTTATTATAACCTAACCCAGGATGGTTGCCTGGCAGCTGGGGAGCTGATAGTTTTGACAAGACAGGACCGAATAGAGAAGAAGTATATACACAATATATGCATACAGTTGTTATAGCAGTACAATTGTATAAATGACCACCCCCCTTGGGGCCTCCTGATGAAGAATTGTAAAAATAAAGCACATATGAAAATATACAAAATCATAAATATGTTTAGGTTCCCGATTTCCCCCAAAGGTTGATCTCACCCATACCTGAATGTCATTTAAAGTAGATAAATCCAAATCTGATTCATGCGTTTGATTCAAATTTTGATGGGATATAAAATGTCAAAAACTATGAGGAAAAAGGCTGTACAGTTATTTCTTTTTATCCAAAAATGGCATCTTGTGTTTTTTTGGGGTTGTTTTGTAGTACAAGGTTATTTAAAAAAACTTGATTTATTTTTTAAAAATGTATTAGGACATAAACAATACATACATTGGTATTTCAATAATCATACTGAACCCAAAAAATAAAGGGGGTACAATATGTGTTGCAAGAATAACAAGCCCTCTATAGCCTTTGTACACTGAAACATTAAAAGATAAAGTTAAAAGTAAAAATAAAGTGGAAGAAGTGGTGTGGCTTTGGTTGTGAAACAGAAATGCAAAAAACACCCCCCCCTCCCCCCCAAAGAAAGAAAACAATGTCCTGAAGGATAATAATCAGTAGTGAAGAATTACTGGGATTGCCTCATGAATGTATTCCCTTGAGCACCAATTACATACCTCAGTTACAGGGCCTTCACGTGGCAACATTTAATAGAGAAGGCTTACTGCCATATATTTCACAAGGACAATAACCATAGAGATTTTAACTCTAGAAGCTTGGATGAGATGAATGTTACTCTGAGAATGAGAAATGTGATTTGCTCCTGTTAGTTGCTTACACTGAAAATGTTCCAGATGATTTACTGAATTATTTTAAACAATACACAGTCATGTCTTGCTGAATTCCTCCTAATGCAAGGCCCGTAATCGTTCCAAGAATCGGAATGGCCTAGCAGTTAATGGGCTTGCCAGGTATGCGGGACATTGCCAGGAGCAAGCTTGTTAGGGTCTCTGACGATCTCTAGAAACTTCTTGTGTCCTATTTTATAATGAATGGAAGCAAGTTTAATTTTTTTTCTCAAACTGAACTGCATCCTATTTCTTTATGATAAATAAAATATATAATTTTACCCTGATGAATTATTAGGTGTATTTGAATGAATGACCCCGAATTTATACTTATTGGGTGGCTAATAGCTTGATTCTTGAACGTAGTTAAATACTGTCCTTTTATCAACAAAATAAAGGTTCCTTTGTTGCAATTACAGGCTGGTAATAATCATTGCGTTATCTATAAATTGATTTCATTATAAACGGATTTTAATACTGGATATTGGTCTGCAGTAAGAATTTATGATAAAGGAAATCTACCACTGATTGAACTTGTAACTACCATTCATGCTGCTAGCCTCATGAGAGTGTGAGTAACATGCATGTGTTTGTAAGGAGCCTTTCTTCAGTACTTTTACTTATATTTTCTGTTTAGTTAAAAGAAGCACACCATGCTTGGGCGGCAGACACCAGACGCTTCCAATCAGTGTTGAAAGAATCCAGTGGTAGATTCCCTTTAAGCCTTCTGGTTGCAGTCACACATGGCACTAGCGTTTTTGCATTACAAACGTGACGCTCAGCTACTCCCCAGACATGCAGTCCCATGTCACATAAACCTCATGCAACATCCGCACCGTCAAAATGCGTCCCAGGTTAATTAACAAACTACCCATGCCAACTCAGCAACGGCAAGACATGCAGTCCCATGTTAACATTTACATTTCTCCCTGACCTTATCACCTCCACTCCTATCAAGCCCCTCACCTCCATACAAATGTTATGAACAAAGACCTGTACACGTTCTAAGTGCAGGCAGCCATTACGTATACATCCTGTGAGGAGAGAGTGAGTGAGCACGGGCCTTTCCCGGAGGCTCCGCCCTCCCGTGGACATAACGGCGACCCGTAGCGGCTCCATTCTAAGTGGCTAACAGCGCGGTAGTGTGTGCTGAGCAGTGCGGCCTGCGCACTGCCATGGGATGTATGCACACAAATTGCTGTCGCTCCGGGAGCCCCGCTCAGCCCACACACTACAGGAGTAAAAAAACAAATAAAAATTTGCCAAGGTACTTTTTAAGCTGCCAATTATTCTGGGAAGTGAGACTGGCGCCTCATCAGGCATCTATGACGCTTGGTGCGGCGTTAATGCGATCATCTGGCATAACCGCCATGTAGTGTAAATGCATACAGTGTCCCCTATGTAGTATAAAATGCATAAATAAAAGGTTACACCAGGTAGTATTATTAAAGTGCATAAAGCATACTGACAATGTAGTATAAGATAGATACGCATGCTTCAATGAAGTATAGAATAGATAACAGATACCGCCACTGTAGTATTTAAAAGGCATACAGGTGGACACCAGTAGCATTAAATTGATTACGGTACCACCATGTAGTTATAAAATGCATACACATACCGCCGTGTGAAAAAATGCATACAGCGTCCCACCATTGTAGAATAAAATGCAATACAGTCTGCGCCATGTAGAATAGATAGATTACGCATACTTCATGTAGTAAAAATGCATACACTGTCCCCCCATGTAGTACAAATAGAAGACGTGATAAATATCACAAATGCAGCATATACATATAGCATTATACACATAAACAAATAGTAAAGTACAGCATATACACGCACCTGCACATACAGCAAATATACACACATATTCATATATCAACACATTATACGCAATACACACACTAGGCAAACATAAACGTGACGCCTGGGGGGTGCCATTGGCCACTCACATACGCGTTTTC
The DNA here is from genome assembly GCA_019512145.1 of Engystomops pustulosus. Taxonomy (NCBI): domain Eukaryota; kingdom Metazoa; phylum Chordata; class Amphibia; order Anura; family Leptodactylidae; genus Engystomops; species Engystomops pustulosus. Next base: position 84,566,166 of record CM033642.1, on the reverse strand, counting down.
AAGTGACTGCAATCCATTCGGTAACCAGCCAAAACACCAGGCTGCAGGTTAATGATCTTATGAGTTTCCATGGAAACACATTAATTGGGATCCAGTGAAGGCACACTCCTGGGTGTAGACGCTAGAAGCCCAATTTGTGTGACCGCACTCTAGGGAAGTGGAGGACAAGGGACTATGACCCAGTAGCAATTACACTGAACATTTGTGCCCAGTGTTAGCCAGCATATGGTCTGTTAAAGTTTCTAATTGGTTGAATGATTCTACAGTCGCTCCAACCATTATGACGTTGCTTTTGTTAAACTTCCATTACAATTGTCACGGCGAAATATTAATTTAAATGTGTGTAGAACGTGGAACTATGGTGGACACTTGGCATCTCTTGAAAGGTCCAACAACAAAGTTATGCCTGCACCAGAACAAGAGAGTCCAGTATGAGAAAGATAAGAGGGAGGGGTTGGTGAATGGGCCCCCAGAGATAACTACTGCCAGTAGCAGATTGGAAGGGTGTTTGTGAGAGGCTGCCCAGGATGGAGGCACTGAATCTGCACCTAAAAGATTACAGTCCTGAGTGTGGATCGGGTTGGATTGCCATTATCAAGCAGGGGTTCTAGGGCGACTGGGGCTTTTTTTTTTTTTAATGCGGGGGCAGTGCTGTATACTATGTGGGGCTGCTGGTTACATACTGGGGGGGGGTCTGTGGACCAATGAATTTCCCACCCTCGGCTATCTCGAGTCAAGAGGTTTCACAGTTTGTGATGGAAAAATTAGGGGTCTGGCTATCGGGTCGGATTTTATACTCTAGTTATACGGGGGTAAAGAAGTTTCATACTGCAAATTAGAAAGCATTTGCTTCTATCTTTTCATTGCCCTCTAACATGCCTGAACGTAAAGGAAACCTACCATTTCAGATATTCAGTGTAAGATCGTAAAGACAGAGCACAAGCTCTAGGGTGAGCTGTGCCGGGGTGCTTAGTTTTAGTTAGGGTTATAAAACCACGTTATGGCGAGTTTTTAACACTTTTTAAACTTTATAGCAGAAACTGCTTCGGCGCGCGTGCGCCACGGTCGCGCGCAGCGGGGGGCCGGGGAAAAGCGGATTCTGCTATAAAGTTTAATTTTTTTTATAAAACGTGCTTCTGTGTTTACAGCTTACACAGACTATCTGAAACTGGTAGGTTTCTTTAAGGCACCTGGGTCTCTTTTAAAGGCTGTATGCAAACTGACACGAGAGCTGTCAATGGTTCATTAGCATATTAAAGCTGTCAGCTTTATTCCATGGGTGTGCCAGGCCACAGCTCCACATCCCCCAGTGCCCTTGAATGACAGCCTTGATTCATGGTGATGAGTATATTAGTGGTAATTGTCTCTCTCTATGTGCTTCCTAGTGCTGGCAACTCAACGCCTCCCGGCCGCCTGTGTGTGCTATGAGGCTAGATGAGTGGTGACAGAAATAGTGACAGAAGAACCTGTGACAGGTGTCCTGTAAAAGAAACTCCAGGAGTTTGTCAAAGACTTGCCTGGAGACTCAAGAGATGCCAATTGGCCCTATAGTTCAAACAAATTCTACATACTTTAGATTTAATATTTCCATGATCGGTACATAAGTGCGTTCTGATAAGCAGGCTAACCGATATAATATATATGTGTTGTATAATACATATTTAGTATATTGTGTTGTGGTATTCATTTTAGTGTTCCGGAACAAAGACTTGATCAGTGCCATGAAGATTCCAGATCCAACATGTCAATGTGGAGGACCACATCACTTTGCAGACACTGGGAAACAGAGGGGAGAAAGGTGTCCAAGTAAGATTTGCTATACAGATTCTATCCCACAGCCTTCTCTCAGGGTAGAGGTAGAAAGCAGAACATATGCGATAAGGTGATTGTGCACTCGTTGTCTGGTGTTTTATTACAAGGGGGGAGATTTACTTAATGGTCTGTCTTTAGACCACTGCAGAGACAGTTCTCTGCTGATTTATCTGGTGCGCGTATTAGATGCTTCAAATCTAAATGGTGGTCGGGCAGGGGGACGCGAAGGGAGAGCGAGTTAATTGTTGAAGGGGCTGGTTTGGAAGGCGAGGGAGTCAGTAGAAAACTAAAGGATTATATAAGAAAAATTATAAAAAATGTAAACAATTTAAGGTCGACCAAAAAAGTATGTTCGTTAATTGAGAATTATATGCCCTTTGAAACTGGTCATCACTGAAAAGTCCTCCGTGATGATCCGGGTTCCCTTTGAAGACACTCAATTGTTTACATTGTAGGGATAGTACAGTTTTCCCCTTGTTTTGAGGCTGATCGTTATTGCATAGTTAATTTGTGATGCCAAACACAGGAACTGGGTTAGAACGGCAAAGAATCGGCACAGGTCTTTCCGGCAACTTAAGATGAAGGTCGAATCGCATTAATCTCACCACGCGTTAATAGAAGCGTGAGAGGCGCATTACCCCCAAATATTGCCATGCGTAAAGATAGCGCGTGGCAATTATTCGTTGTAGCGCGGCACTGCCTGAATGCGGCTCCGCGTTGAGGCGCTGTATCGGAGGGGATGGCAGTAGAGTGAGTAGAAGTGATAGCAATTCGTGCGCGGAAAACCGACGTCAGAAGGAGTTTGCAGGCTGATCTCTGGGATCTGTGAAGTTCCGGACACAGGGGAGGACATGGGAGCCGTCCTGCTACTCGTTCCTCGACTCCACAATTCTCTCTTGCTGCAGCAGCTTGGCCAAACAGTTATGTAGATCCCGGGTATGAGTGTGAGTACGCGTGATGACACTGCCACTGCTATGTGTTGTGAGTGAGTGCTGTGTGTTGTGCCAGTGCGGGCCCGATTAAGGCGGGGGGAGGTGTGTGATTGGACAGGGATATTAATAATGAACAGAGAGCGGTTATGTCTGCATACCTCAGAGTATGTGTTACAGCCGTTAGGCACTGCAACTCCCGTACGGGCATGGCCGAGACTACCCATGTGTGATATACCGAGCAATCAGTGCTCCCTGCCACCAGCGCTGCTCGGAATCGGCACTCAGCAGTTATCAGGTCAAGACAGAAACAGCCAGGAAGCAAAGGCACACTCCTTGTGATGTATTTTGATGTATGGTGGACCTGTGACCTAGTCTGAGGAGGACAGCATGGTAGGAGTCAGCCTCTGTTGTGTGCTGCACATTAACCCTTTCAGTCTTGATCTCTGACAGAGTCGGTTTTGTGTTTTTTTTATGCCCACTTCTGCCCCTGCAATGTTACCCTGTGATGCCAGCCTGTTCCACCACTCTCCTTCATTGACCTCCTATCTTTTCCCATGCTACGACACCTAACTTAGATTTGCCAGGTCACCTGCTCAGAAAATTATGTCCTGTGCCACTAGTAAGGTTCCTTTTACATTAACCAGACGGTTTTGGAATTCACAGCAAGGCCACATGTATTAAAGTGTTTTTGACGCCAGTTTTCTGTGTGTGTGACTTTGCACCGTGATGAAGAAGGGTGCAACGCTTGTACATGTATATGAAGTGGTCTGCGGTCACCAGTATTGTGTCACGGAACAAGCTGTGTACGATTTGTACCAAAAAAATCATGCACAAAACAGGGCGTTCTGGTGCAGAGTCGTATACCGTGTCATATTTTTTACTGCGTCTTGACAGAATTATGTCCAAGGGCATAAAAAAAGTTAGTTGGACACTTCCGAGTCAGTGCAGGGGGCGTCAGAATTGCATGAAGAACGTGACCCAGTTTGATGAATCTGCCGCACTTTGATGGAGGAAACTGCACATAGTAAACAGGCGTAACTACTTTTGATAAATGTGGCCCACAAGTGTTGGAAGTATGGGTAAGAAGAACGCATGTGTTTCATTAAGGGTTACCTGCGGTTGGACTGCTTTCAAATTGTATTCTTTCATGTTAGAAATGTATGCAAATTGTGAAAGTGTTACACAGCTGTTTACGTGTCCATGCAATGTGGAATAAAAAGGCTTTCAAAGAAATCCAAACACATGATAACATGTACAAACACATAGTGGACAACCAGGCGACGCATTTGGCAATTAAAATTACAAAATTTCCTCTAAACTATGTACAAATCCAGGAATACTTATATAAAGAAAATTACTTTCCTAAACAGCAAGATGGAGAAAGAGATCATACAGACCCCACACCAATATATATAACCAAAAAAAACCAAAATATGCAGCAAAAGGAACGTTAAATCCACAGGGGACACCAAGCAATTTTTGCAGATCGTCACACAGATCTATCATTGTACGCTCCCTTACGTAATGGTAACCCAAATAATAACTATATATCCATAAACCAAGCTAATGAGATAACAAGTCACGTTTAGATGTGCGCCAATGTATTAGCTGCACAATAACAGATCCCTCTGCGCTTTATAAGAATTTGAGTGAGAACGTCGTAACATAGGTGTAAGTAATGGAGGGAAATAAAAACTTTATTCCAGGACATGTGTGTGTTTGGTGTTACATATATGTTTATGGACAAGTTCTGGGTTGCGGTGTTAATATATAATAGCTACATCAGGCGACGAGGATCGAATGTTCATTGTATCAGTAAATTTTAGCAAAAAAAAAAGATCACGAAATAAAAGGCAATAAGATAGAAAGTGTGTTCTGCATAGAGAAAGGTTAAAAACATGAACATTAGTTGATATTATCCCTCAAAATATATTTCCATTATCTGTGAGGAGCAGCAGCTCCTGTGTGCAGCAAATTCTCCCCTGATGGAGGGGGGGGGG